>OX155965.1:2100786-2285786 GCA_944548615.1 Micropterix aruncella | reverse complement strand
TTCGATGACAATGCATTTTTTTATGGTAAGCATGACCTGATTCTACACCCTGGGTTGGCTCCCGACGAGAGCACTCGTCGACGGTCAAAAGCACAGACACGAAATTTTGTATACTCGTTCAGTTATGATAGCCCGTTCTAAGTTTCACCATGACATTGCTGCTGCTCCCAGGGTTGGCTCCCGACGAGAGGACGTCTAAACGGTCACAGCACAGACACTAAATTTTGTATATGCATTCAATTACGACAGCCCGTTCTAAGTTTCACCAAGACAGGACTGCGGCACCCAGGGTTGGCTTCCGACGAGATAACTCTTTAACGGTCAACAGCACAGACATAAAATTTTGAATACCGATTCAAATATGATAGCCCGTTCTGAGTATTACCATGACATGGCTGGTGCTTTTATTAAAAAAATTGGAGTCGTTTTTTTTTGCTGGTAAAATGTTGTCTATTATTTTATTATTTACCGTCGGCTTCTGTGACCGTTTTCTCGGGAGCTAACGCGGGCGTTCGGCCACTTTTTTCTACTAAACTTGACAGAACATATTTTATGACTATAATAAGGTACGGAACCCTCGGCGCGCAAACCTAAACCGCACTTGATCAATTTCTTTCTGTTAACTTGTATTTGTTTATTTAAGGTCGATGGCTCAGGGTCAACGGTTTTAAAAAGTTTAGGTACCTACTCTTTGAGCCATCAACAGTGCTTGGTGAAACGTCAGGAGACCCAGGACAAGCACGGATGGTGGGTCGGTGCCATTCCAGAAGTGAGCGAATCTGCAGAGCTATGTGTCTTCATGTCTATTAACAACGGCATTTGTCAAGTGAGTTCTATCATTAATTATATATGGTATTAGATTTCTTAACCCTCTGGGGTTGTTTTACAACCCTTTTGTTTTACAATGTTTTACATTGTTTTACATTGTTTTACAATGTTTTACAACCCTTCTGCGCCGGCGAAATTCAGGTGGCGTTGATAGCATTGCGGCGAAACTAATAGCAATTTATTTGGCTATCTATAATAACAGTAATAATGAATGACTTGAAAAGGACTATTAACGCAATTTTAGGGAGCTAATGGGCCCTGTTGGAGTTGGCCACGAAGACCCATTTTTTCAGGGTCGGTGGACCACGAAGACCCATTTGTTCAGGTGGCCAACGGATCGAAAATGAGGATAGGTGACGCCAGGTCAACAGCTTTCCCCACTTCTTAGGAAACGTACTTCCCCAGACTCCCCCAGTTACTTACTGGGAGCTAATGGGCCCTTGTTGAGTTGGCCAAGAAGATCCATTTGTTCGGGGTCGGTTACACTCACGGGTCAACACCCATCCGGCGGCTTCCACGCATGAAGTGCGAGCCCGAGTAGGATTCTGGCCTTTGGGCTGGTTTCCCCCAGGAGTCAATCTTCTGGCGCTCCTGGACGCCTTGCGCACCGTGCGGCGTCAGCGAATCGATTGTGCATTCTGACTAACAGTTTAGTGGTTTCAAGGCGGCAGGTGAGGGTGGAGAACCCACCCACCGCCCGGGCAGTTATAACGACGGTGGTCGTCTTATCTGCCCGGGATATCATGCAACGACACCCCGCGCGTACCAGAAGGGTATACGCGCGGGGGATAAAGAAAGGTAGCCACCCCCCCCCCGTACCACCCCGAAAACCCATTTATTGAGTATAAAAAAAAACAAAAGAAGATAACAACAAAAGAAGATCAGAAATAGTCGTAAAAATAATAATAAAATAAACACAAAGCAGAGATTAAAGTTAAACAAAGACAGGCTACCAAACACAGACAGGATGTCGGGGGGACTAAGTGGTTAGTGAGGGGGTATGTAGACGTATGGGTCATGGGGCGGTCTCGTGGGGGACGGCCTAACCAAGGTCCTCAGGCAGGGGACGCGCCCGCGGGGGCGGTTTGGGGGACGGCACATAGACGGGCACTTCGGGCTGGAAGTGGCCTTCGCATCACGCCACAGGTGTCGGGGGGGACCCCAAAACTGGGGTTCCCGGAAGCCTCAACTCCTCCCAAAGGGAAACCCACTTCTCCGCGAAGCATCGGAACGCGCCGAAACAACGCCCACACTCGACCAGATCCGCATACCATATCGGTAGGCGCTTGGCGCACGCGCCGACCTCACGCACCAATTCATCCCGTGCGGTCGAGAGCTTTGGGCATATCCAAATGACGTGTTCTGCCGTTTGAAGTCCATGCCCACACACGCACCAGGGGTCACGGGAGAGTCCAAAGTCAGACAGCTTGGCTTTGAACTCCCCATGGCCCCCGACCAGCTGGGTGGTATGGTGATCGAACCGCAGAAAACACGCATTTTTCATTCTCGCCTCTACCGACGGAAAGAAGCAGTGGGTGAGGCGGCCCGTGCCGCCAGCATCCCACCTCTCCTGCCAAACACGAAGGGATTCCGCACGAATCAGGCGGGCAAACTCCCCAGCTCGATACCCCGCCGGGTCAACCGAGAGGCCATGAAAGACCACTGGTCCTCCCCGACGATACCGCGCCAACGCTGCGCGCTCCAAAACCTCCAAATCGATGGGCAGGACGCCCGCAATGACAGGTAGCGCGAGAGTGGACGTCGTCCTGTACGCCCCGGTCATAGCCACGAGAGGGATGCGCTGCCCACGCAAGAGAGCCACTCGGGTTGCCTCCGGGATGTGGTGCTCCGTCCACGCACGTGCAGCGTACGTCACACGTGGTACGAAGACACCTTCGTATATCGTCCTTACCGCAGGGAAACGAATTCCCCAGTCGGCTCGGCTCGCTTCACGGAGAGCAAAGAAGAGGGACCGGGATTTCTCGGCTACAATTTTCGCGTGCGTAAGGAAGGAAAAGGACGCCGTCAGCGCGACCCCCAGGTACCGGACTGACTCCGGAAAGGATACCGGGCGGCCGCTCAATCTGATGACCGGTTTACGCTTGAGGCGCCCCTTCAGGAGAAGCGCCTGAGTTTTAGCCGGTGAGAAGGTCAGTCTGTTACGCTGGCCCCACCCGAGGATGAGGTCCAACGACGCAGCTACCCTTCTCTCGACCTCGGCGCGACTTCTGCCCCCTACCAGTAGGAGAGCGTCGTCAGCATATGCACTGACGGCGCATCCCGCCGGGTATGGTAGTCCCAGAAAATCGTCGAAAAGGATGTTCCACAAGGTGGGACCGAGCACCGACCCTTGCGGACACCCCATCGAGGGGGTTTTCCTTACGCTGGTCGGACCGTACCTCAGAATAACCGACCTATCAGTGAAATAGCTCCTGACAATTTTTAGGAGGTTGTTTGGGCATTGACGGATTCGAAGCTTGCACAGGATCATCGGCCACCACGCGTTATCGAAAGCACCGGAGATGTCGAGAAAGACTCCAACAACGTTGGGGCCCTCGTAGTCACGGACCCAGTCCTTAGCAAAAAGGATGGCATCCTCCGTGCTCTTCCCTCGGGTAAATCCGAACTGCCGATCGTTCTGAGGAGACAGCGTCTCCTCCAGCCGATCACGCACAAGCGCTTCAAGCACCTTGCCCAGAATGGGAAGGAGCGTGATGGGCCTGTACGCCCTCGGATCCGATCGGGGCTTGTCGTTGCCCTTGGGAATCACCCGCAGGAGGCCCGCCTTCCAGCAGGTGGGAAAGTGGCCCTCATTGATGCATTTCTGCATCAGTACGGTCACCTCCCACCTGGCAAATTCCCAGACCCGTCTGACGATCACGGCTGTAAGGTTGTCTATCCCAGGCGCCTTCTTAAGCGACAGCGATACGATTACCCGGCCAACCTCGTCCGCAGTCACCTCGGATGAGTTTACGACGCGCGAGTCTAAGGCGGCAAGCCGCCGTATTTGTGCGTGGTGGGGGTCGTCATTAACAGTTAAGTCCGATGGGCACAAGGAATTGAGGAGAGTCTCCAAGGTGCCTCTAGTATCAAGGGGGGCGGAAACACCTTCAACTATACTGGATAGGTATTCTCCGCCCCTCTTGGCGCCCTTGTCTACCGCAGTCCTCATGTCCCATGGGTTTTCGTTCCCAACGTCTGAGACCCACTTTCTCCAGGAGTCCATCTTAGCACGCCTAATAGCGGCGTGGTAGACGCTTCGGGCGGAACGGAGATTGCCACGCAATTCCTCTTCACGCTCGGGGGGGAGAGAGCCTCTGCGGGCATCACTCATTCGGCGGTAGGCCTGCCTGAACACCTTCCGGAGGTCTGAGAGATCGGAAGTCCACCACGGGGCCGCGAAGCCACCGCGGGGTTTCTTTCGACCCAGAACCGACTCACAGGCCGAGGAGATGGCTTCGTTGAGGGAGACACTGAGTTCCTCGGCCGAGCTGCTGTGTGGAGGAGGGAAGCTGGCAAGCCCCGTAGACAGAGACTCTCCGAAACGGTCCCAGTCTATATTAGAGGTACGGTACCGCCATTCAGAGATCGACGGTGGGTTTACGCGCCGACCGATGTCGAAAGTAATAAGCCGATGGTCCGAGGATGACGAGGACTCGTGCACAGTCCAGTTAACCACCTCTCGGGCGAAGCCCGCAGAGCACAAAGTCAAGTCCACATTGCTGGATCCCCCGGGGCCGCAGAAGGTCCGGGGCTGTCCAGAAGAGTTGATAATATGCAACCCGAAGGTCGCTATCAACTCCTCGACAGCCTCGGCCCTTCCCCGCGCGACTCTATCCAGGCGGTCCAGGTTTCCGGCATCGTGCCAAGATGGGGAGCGGGCATTAAAATCCCCCGCTACCACAACCGGGCGGCCCCGGAGAGCGTCGAGGGCCGCGGCGAGTCCAGCAACGTAGGCGTCCACAGCCTCACCGAATTGGAAGTAGACGCTAATGAAGTAGCAGTCCACGCCGTTAATAACTATAGACGCACAGGCGAGGTGCTCACTTGAGAGCCGATCCAGGAACAGAGGCGGCGGTAGAGACGAGCTCACCGCAATCCCTGCCATGGGTCGGCTCCCCTTCTCTAGCACCACGCACCGCCCGTCTATACCTCGGGTTTTCCCAAGGTGCGTGTACTGCTCCTGCATGAACGCTACTCCGATACCCATCACCTCAAGCGTCCTCCCAAATTCAGCCGTGACAGCACGACTTCTCTGGAGGTTCAGTTGCGCGCAGGTTAACATTAGTTGGGGACTATGCCCCGCCATAATTCGTGGTAGCGATTTCCCTATTCACCGCGCGTTGGTAAGCCGGACAGCCTGCGGACCCGGTCGCGTGAGCCGCCTCTCTGCGCAGCGCCGAGCACGTAGCGCACTTGGGCGGGTCCCCCCTGGAAGGGCACGCTGGCTTCTCATGCCCCTTGATAGCGCAGTGGCCACACACCATCTCCAGCTCGCACCTCTTCTGTGTGTGGCCGTAACTATGGCACTTAAAGCACCGAACCGCACCCACGTAGTCGCGAACCCTGCAGGAGTCCCAGTCTAGGAAGACCCTCCCCCCCGAGACAAGCACCGATCGCACCTCGGGGTGCACGATCCACACGTTCTGGACCACCGAAGCGTCCCTTGCACCAAAGGCGAACGCGCGTCGCGTGGCGCCAAGCGCCGTTTGCTTATCAACCTTACAGCGCCCCTCTAAATTCTGCTTCCAAAGCAGCTCCTTCAACTCCTCCTCCTTGAGGTCCCGCGGAATGTCATGAATGACAATCCGCGGGAGACGGCCCTGAGGCTCAACAGCCTTCAGCCCAGCACCGCGAAGCTTTTCGCCCGCAGCCTTCATCCTCTCCAGGCCCCCAGGAGTTGAGGTCTGGACCAGGATGCCGGCCCGGCCTACCTTCCGCACGGTGACTGGGCGGAAACCGTCGGCCGAAGGGTCCAGAGCCTTGAAGAGAGCCGCTTTGGTCGACTCGGATGACGCAGAGGCGCTCTCCTTCTCGGGGTAGATTAAGACAGTGGGACGCTTCGGCGTAACCTCCCTCACCTTATTGCCGGCCACCTGTAGATTAATTCCGCGTTTGAGGGCGTCCCCGTACCCGCTCAAGGCGAAGGTCGAGGGCGACGGCGCCACCTCAGGGGCCGATCTTGCAGCCAGCTCCCTAACTGAGGCCACCACCGACCTCACCCCTCCAGACAGCTCATCAGCGAGCCCAAGCCGTCCATGGGCAGCAGCAAGCTCGCAGGCAAGCCTCGAGACGAGGCCGAGGATGCCAGACGACTCCCTCGACATCCTGTCTTTCTGGCTCAGGGTGAGCGTGCTCCGCTTCGAGCTGTCGCCCTCCCTCGCGATGTCGCTCAACCTCGACAAGGCACTCTCAACTTCCTCGACGAAGTTGACAGCCATCGACGAGGCAGCCAGCCGGCTCGAAACCGCAGCACCACTCACCGTAACCGGCGCAGACGGCGGGGCAGCAGCTCGTACGATGGAGGAGGCTTCGGAGGTTGCTCCGCTCGCGGTGTCCGTCTCATCATCGTCCGTGAGCTGGTCATTTCTCCTCTTTGTCATCTGTGGAGGCGACCTCTTCTTCAGTTTCCTCTTCTTGCCGGTCCTGTCCGCAGCAGAGATATCAGCCCTCGGCACAATCTCGAGTTGGGGTGTGGATCGGGGGGGTGGGGGCGATTTCCCGCCGCCCACCACAACCCCTCTCACCCTATCAGGCCCAGGGAGGGGCGGGAAGGCCCCAGCCCCTCTCTCCGGCGACGCCGGAACGGCAACCGCAACCGCACCCGTGGGACCCGCCGCCGCTACTTCGCCTACCGGAGCACGAGGGGGCGGGGGGCGGCGGGTCGGGAGGGTGGGCGACCGGGGGATGCGGGGCGACCTCCTAAAGGGATCGCCGCCACCGCCCGGGTCACTACTCGCCATCGGGGAAACGCGAGGAAACGCGTTGTCGCACTGCTCACACGCAACGATTTAACAGAGGAATCCTCCAGATCCCTCACGGGACCGTCGAGCCCACGGGGCAAGGGCGCGTCCGCGCCCACGTAGACCAGGAGGTTCACGGCAGCGGCGCGCACACGGCCGCAGGTCAAAAACTTGAAACTTAGCGCGCGAGAAACGCCCTTTCACACTGCTCACAGGTAAATAGCTTACACACCGCAGGCCTGCGCAGGCCTGCTGCGCCCGACAGTGGCGGCCGCTACCCCGGCACGCAGCGGGGGCGATGTCTTCAAGCCCCGCCCAGAGGGCCACCCGCGGCACACTCGCCAGCAAGGAATCCACAGTACACTTTCACTAACAGCTGTCAAAGTTTATTAATCTCGGGGATTCACTTTTTTTCCGCCCTGTGGAAGAAACTTCGACAGGAAACGAAGCGTCAACAGTCCGGTCACACAAACAAAGCAAAACACCAGAAAAACTGATAAAAAAAGAAGGTGAAAACAACTACGAGGCAGAGAAGTGTCGCGAACGCGTGCGTCAGCGACGACTACCCAGCCATTCTGACTAACAGTCGGGGTGTCTGTAAACAGTACTGTCTCCTATAGAGCATGGGTAGTTGTTGACCTTACGGCGACTGCCCTTGAAACGACCATCGGCTACCCGATTCCGGGTGAACAGCCGGGCAAAGGATGCCGTAGTCCGCGATAGATTCGGTAGACACCGTTTCACCGCTACGTAAGGTAGAGGACCGCGCAAGCGACCTCTAACTCGTAACCAGTCGAGAGACCGAAGTAATCTGGTTGCAACTGGATGTAAGGGCGCGAATGTCTGCCTGCTGGATAACATACCTGGCTATCTCGCGGTGAGGCGTTGGCTTCTTACGGGCATATGGCGGAACTTGATGGTGGACTGTTTTGTCCTGTGAACTTGCTGGGTGTTATTATACTGTGGTATAAGCGTGTTTAGAGAGCCATCTATAATGCACCGTCATACTACCATTCTGTTAACGCCAACATAACGGAAGGTTAATCAATGTTTGGAATTATGAGTGCCATCTACACGTTTCGTTTCGCAGTAAAATCTGAGCTGCCAAATCGTAGTACAGCATTGAGCAATTTAACGCGCTATATAAGCAATGGTTCCATTTAACCCGCATTAATAAGAATGGGCATTGCTTTCGACTAAACAATACAAGCGGGCCTAGCATGAATATCTAGCAGGACGAATACCTAGCAGCAAATACCTGAATTCCAGCGAATGCCTGAATAGCCGGTATTCGCTGACAACAGGCACTTCCCGTTACCTAGCAAGACAACAGGTAGGTACTTTCCGTTAGCTTGATATAAGTTCTAAATCGGTGCACTCTCAATCTTCAAAAATCAATCCTCCAGTAGGTACTCACTTGTATATATTTCAAATGCAAATTTCAAATTATTTATTGAGTTCAAATTATGAGTACATTCAATATACAACTAGTCTTAAGTCTCAAGTCTTAACCTAACTAGGCTGTCGCCTGTTCCAAGGTAGACAATTTATTTTAATTGTGCTAAGAAATCTATAATATTATATTTATGTAAATAAACAAAATCATACCTAATGTAACAGAAATATCTTAATTACCTAATAAAAAATCGTAAGAAAATGTCGTGAAAATTGTCAATATTATTTTATTTTAAAACATGATAAAAATTAATATATATTTATATATGTATTAATAAGTATTAATATGTAATAATACTATACAAAATAAATTCACAAAAATTAAAATAAAATTACAATTAGAAATCATCAATTTATATTACTACGTAATACTATTATGTTTTTATTATAAAGATTCAATTATTTAATAAGGTGTTCAATATTTGCATTTGTACAATTTAAGAGATAGGCACTCAAACTATTTTTAAATTTATATGAAATTTTAATGTCTTTAATGTTTGGTGGTAGGCAATTATAATATTTGGGGGCATTTCATGTATTCTAATCTTTCAGGGTGACTCTGGAGGACCATTAGTGGCTCCCAACACCAACTACCAAGTTGGAGTAGCATCCTGGGCTGTTCCTTGCGCCGTCGGTGGGCCAGATGTCTTCACACGCATCAGCTCATACGTGTCCTGGATACAAACATATACGGTTTAATATGATAAAATTTCGTTTAATAAAATCTTCAAACGGTTAAAATGTTGTTACTGCTTTATAATGTAAAATAACACATCATAATAACAATTTATTTCATCAATAATGCATGGCACAAAGCAGTAAAAATACACAAATACACAAGGGTGTTGGTTGAGAGATACAAAAATATAATATTTATGGATGATATATAGTGCGCCTTATTGGAAGTGATTGTGTGTGTGTGTGTGTGTTTGGGGGGGGGGGGGGGGACATTAGGAATTGTTTTTCCTCTTATATTTAGTATATTGACACACTTTTACTTTTTCTATTTAACTTTCCTGGTAGGGAAAGCATTATGGACGCACGTCTGTCTGTCTGTATTCCTCCACGATAGCGCCCAAACGCTTCATCCGATATAGCTGCAATTATATATGCAGGCATCATTACACAGACAGTATTGTGACATTACACAGACAGGCATTTCCACAACAATCGTCATAGAATCGAATCTGTGCTACCAAAAGTCCGCCTAATTTGGTACCAAACCAGCAATTATTCCGAATATTGTTATCTTCAATAAGGAGTGTTTCTATACTCTTATGAAGAAATATTTTAAAACACTCTCGAGAAGAAGATAACTGGAAAAGATGGAGTTTAACATCGACGACTTGGAGATAGATTTACTTATAATTAAGTAAATAAGGAAAACTCCGAGGATAATCAAGCTTCGCGTGACGAAAGAAAACGCTGCTTATTATATAAAAATAACAGTAATCGTAATCAAACCTATTTTTCCAAAAGATTAAATGAAGGTGGTTATAAATACCCTATATTTTGATTTGATTATATTGATTATAAATACTCAATGGTACTGTGAGGGACCACCCCTCACTAGACTCCAACTTGTGCGGTGTGAGGTGGTGGTATCAACTTACGAGTTATCTCCGTATTGAAAGGCGGTTTTGAATGAAGTAGAAGGAATTTATTGATCGAAGGTTTGAATATTGCCAGAGACATGTCATAAAAAAGCCCGGACACGTGAAAAAAAAATAATCAATAAAATGATAAAAGTGTCAAGTTAAATAAATAAAATCAAAGTGGAAATTCCAATTCAGTCATGTAATTATAATTTGTGAGGGACCACCCCTCACAAGACTCCAAATTGTTCGGTGTGAGGTGGTGGTATCAACTTACGAGTTATCTCCATATTGAAAGGCAGTTTTGAATGAAGTAGAAGGTATTTATTGATTGAAAGTTCGATATTGCCAGTTATAACGCTTCCCGAACAGGTTTTGTTGACGCGAGTGTATAGATGCGCGACTGCGGTTACGAGGATATATGGATGAGGATTGTATGTGTGCTCCTAGTATCTTGTACTGGGCACGGCTCGAATCTGTGGGATTGCAGTCTGATGCTGTGTTACTGGGAAAGATAAGGAAAGGAAACCAAGGAGCCGGATTCGTTGACACACCTCGTGAGAAGGGTACCGAATATGCTTGGGGAAGGTGATCACTCGGGGACTGATATGTGACCGAGAAGCCAAGACACCGATGTGTGCCGTCGCTATCTATGCCGTCGCTATCTTGGTTGCTTTTTCGCCGGTTTATATAGGGCGATAAATGATGCAATCCGAAATATTCCGAGTAAAAGTATTGTTTCACCGTGCCAATTCATAGCTGCACGGGTTAAAATAATAGCTGAATTATGTCAGTGTATTTCACTGGAAATCGATGCATTTGTTGATCGCATGTAATGGACTTAAGGTCCGTTACAGTACAATCAAATTAAATCGTCAATACAAATAAATACTTATCAATTCATCCTAGAACAAACAAATTACTTATTTATTTATTGTACAGTTACAAACAAACATTACACAAATATTTTCGGTGTCCAATACATTACAGCCCACTGCATCGACGCTGTCAGGACTGGTCACAACCTTAATCCGTAAGTAGAATAAAGCAAAATAAAACAAAAACACTAAAATCTGTATGCAGCACTTTATGTTTGTAGTTTCAAACATACAACATATGATGTTTTTCATGATGACGAGTTTCAACACTGATGATCTTCGATGCACATGATTTAATTTTCCAGATTCCTGGTAATTTTGACGTGGAAATGTCTATATATTCGCTGGTTACAATGATAGCCGGTCGAACTTTCTAGTGTGACAAAATATCATCAGATATTTCATCAATCGCTAATACATCAAATATTGCCAATATATATGAGACGTCTAGTAATGCGTAGCGTTGGAGAGATCATCTTTGTGTGTGTTTGTCGCGTAGGAAGTAGTTTTCCTGTGACGTCATCGTGCGGATGTGACGCACGCGCTTGATAGTCTTGAATTAGAGTAGGGACACACTAGTCCCACGAACGCAACGTACGTAACGCATCATGACATCTGGCCCTTGAATTTGTATGAAAGCAGATACACTTATCCCACGCAACGTCGCGTGAGATAAGGCCAGACGCGCACAACAATGCGGTGCGTTGCGGAACGTTTTTTACGCCGAACGGAACGTTTTTTTACGCCGAACGGAAAAAAACATCTACTTTTGTAGTCCGCGCATTACGGCGGAAATTTCGGACTTATTAGTCATTCGTTGTCTATGTAAGTCTCTACCGTCGATGTGCGTGGGCGAGGTTTTTACATAGTGAGTTTTATTTAACTAGCATCCTTGAACCCCTTCAAATCCCCATGAATCAGTACGACCAAGTAAGCAACTTTTGATAAACAATTGTGGAAGAAACAAAAAAACCTATTTTTTTTAAATTTGGAAATTTCATTTTGTTGAAAATTAGTATAAAAAACGCTGATCACAATGTGCCATCTAGCGGTAGGTAAAATATCGCTAGTATCGTTTATTAGCGGCATTTTACGTTTTTATTGATGGAACAGCGCTCTTAAACGCTTGTCAACTCTTGAAAATTTTAAATAAATAAAAAATTAAATATATTTTGTTTTTTCCAATTTTTTTTGTCAACAGTTGCTTAGTTGCTCTTACTGACTTACCCCCTTGAATGATGCCATTTAATTAAAACTCATCCTGTATAACTCCATAGTATGCAAAAACATGTACGGTGCCAATCGCAGCAAATCTGCAGCAATCCACGGAATTTAAATCCGGACCGATTTTTTTTCCTAGTGCGCGCGCTTTCATGCGATTCTATAGTTCATAGATTTTCCAAAAATAAAACGCACGGAACTGTTATTTCCTTCGAACGACGAATTTTGATCCTATTCGACCGGTAACGTAACGTAAATACGCCGCTCTACCATGCGATGAGTTATATTTTTTTTACTAACTTTTTATCATGACCGTTCAATAAGAAATATATTCCCTGCGAACGGGTTTTAAGATGAACATGGACAAGACAAAGGTTATGGCGAAAGCCGATCTCACACCGAATCCCATTTCATTGAATGGACAACCGCTGGAGCAGCTGCAGGAGTACACATACCCAGGACAGGTGATAAAGCTCGGCCGGGACTCGATGATGGCAGAGATAAAGCGACGAAAACAATTGGGATGGGTAGCCTTCGGGAAGCTGAGCTTCATGCTGAAGTCCAGAATTCCCTAATCCCCCAAGACGCAGGTGTTCAATCAGTGCGTGTTACCGGCTATGACGTATGCTTGTGAGACATGGACACTGACTGCTGGGTTGATCCATGAGCTTAAGGTGGTGCAGCGTTATATGGAGCGAGTCATGCTCGGCATATCGTTGCACGATCGAGTCCGAAACGAGCTCATCAGAAAGCGCATGAAGGTGGTCGACGTGGGTCAAAGAGTGGCAAGGCTGAAATGGGCTTGGGCCGGCTATGTGGCCCGAGGACACGATGAACGGTGGAGCAAGGGCGTTTTGGAGCGGAGACCCCGGCTAGGCAGAAGAAGTGTGGGCATACCACCGGCCCGATGGTCCGATGACATCAATGAAACAGCAGGACCAGTCTGGATAGGGGAAACGGACGACCGATACGGATGGAAAGTGATTGGAGAGACGTATGCCCAACGGTGGGCGAATGCGTGCTGATGAAGAAGAAGAACCTTACTACTTGATAATTCCGATAATAGCGCCAAATTGAAACATGAAGTTGGGTTAGGTGCATTAACAGAACGTCTCCAATGCAATATGAAATCGAAGACTATCGCGGTTGTTTGACATTATAAATAGGATAGAAAACGAATTTACCGCGTGAAATTTGTAGGACCCGACGTTTCGGTGACGTTGCAGCCGCCGTTGTCAAGGGTAAACTGAAGAGCTGTCAGTCCGTTGTTTTGCGGGTAGGCCGCAAACCGCTGCCGCCACTGCGTAGGTTATAACGGTGGTGGGGGGCCGGGCTCGGAGCGCGGGAATTTTTAAAATCCGTCTTGCACACAACACTCACTGTATCCTGTTTTACGTCTTTGCGTTCGGCGTTCGGCGGCGGGAACATTTTAAGAAGAGGGTTCCACGTAGAAGAGAGTTTGTAGCCGTCATCTCTATTGAAGTTCGGAGTTCTTCTTATTTCAATGGCTTCCCGGATCATGCGAGGAAAGTAGAATTGTTCCTTCGATAGAACAATGGGATTTTGAAACTGCATCCAGTGGTTACTTCCGCTATCCAATATATGTTCGCAGATCGCCGATTTTTCTCGCTGAACGTTTTTAACAGCTTTGATGCGTTCTGTCAGTCGCGTGGCTATGGGCCGTTTCGTTTGTCCAACGTAGGCTAGACCGCAGCTGCATTCGACTTTATACACACCCGGGGTTTGCAGTGGTATTACATCCTTTACAGGCCTCAAAAATCGAGCTATATTTTGGGTCGGTTTGAAGATCGTTTTTATATCGAATCTGTTTAGCATCTTACTTATTCGATCTGTCACGCCCTTGACGTATGGTAAGAATGCTCTTGATCTGCTCGGTTTTTGAGTTTCGTCCGTATTAGATCGTGTGCGTGTCTCGTGATATTTTCCGTATCCATTTTTCCTAAGGACATCATTGACATGTTCCATCTCCTTCGGAAAATGCTCAGTGTCGCATAGATCGCGTGCTCGATTCACGAGCGACGTTTGCACTGAACGTAGATGGTAGGGATGATGGTGTGAGCTTGCATGCAAATATCTGTCCGTATGTGTGGGCTTCCGATATACCGTATGTCCGAGAGTATTGTCACTTCTCCTCGTCACTTTGACATCCAAAAATGGTAAGGAGCCGTCCTTCTCTACTTCATAGGTGAAACTGATTTTTGGGTGTATGGAGTTTAGATGACCCAGGAATTCTTTCACCGTTTGAATGTTGCCTTTCAGGATGCAGAAGGTATCATCCACGTAGCGAAGCCAGAGAATGGGTTTAATTTTGGAGGTTTTTATGGCTAATTCCTCAAAATATTCCATATATAGGTCACTAACTATCGGCGATACGGGGCATCCCATTGCTACTCCGTCGATTTGTTTGTAATAATCGCCGTTCCATAGAAAGTAGCAGGATGTCAGGCAATGTTGAAGCATGTCGGCGTAGCTAATAGGGAGGTCCTCAGACCTTAGTTTATCTCTCACCACCGTAAGACACTCCGAAATGGGCAAATTCGTAAATAAAGATTCGACGTCAAAGCTCACCATTATTTCGTCTTCGGCCAGTTTTAAGCTTCTAATAATGCTTACGAAATGTCGCGAGTCTTTCACGTAAGACGTCGTTTTGCCCGTAAGCGGTTGGAGGACACCAGCCAAGTGTTTTGACAGAGGATATGTGGGTCTGTCGATTTGGCTCACAATCGGTCTCAATGGTGCATTATCCTTATGGATTTTAGGTAAGCCATATAATTTGTAACAAAAACTGCTTTTTTTGTGACATTTCTTTCGCGATTCATGCTTTTCCGTGTGCAGATCCAGGTAATTACATGTTTCGGTGTCATTTGCACACGTTTTCTGGCGTCTCTACTATTTTTCCGACGTTTTCTGCTTCATTTTCGTAACGTCGTAATTAAGTCACAACTTGACTTAAAAGTCGACTGTAAAAGTCGTAAAAACCGTTTTCTGACGTTTAAGAAGGTGTCGAACGCTACGGTTACGGCAATGACGTCTCTATTCTCGTTGGTTTAGGCGGAAACGTCAAAAGGTGACATCACTTTTGTCTTTCGGGGTCGTACTTGCGCCCTGCAAAAATGGCATCCTTTTTGGAATCTTGGAGTGTGGAAGCGCAGGCGTAAGAGCTGAGGATCGGCGTCGCTGCCGACGAGTATAGCGCGGCGCAGTTTTAATTCATGTAGTTCTTTTTTCTGGTAAGCGATTATTGTCAATTTTTTGCGGTTAGCACATGTCGGCGTATCGGACTTTAACCGGGTTTTTTTTCCTTGGCTTCAGACGGGCGACGAGCACCTCTATTTTTATACCATTTTCTATCAATAATACACCTGTAAAGCCTCAACTGCCGTAGCGTGGCGGCCTGCTTCTTGGAGCAGTTTTGAAATCGGAGATTCAAATTCCGGACCTACCTACTGTCAACTTTTGGAAGATATCCATATACTGCTGTGCTGTGAAGTGATTTATACATCGTGTGCCTTGCACCTTCTTCGTTTTGCTGTGCCCGTGGAGTAGCGGATTAAAGAACTCTGAAAAGAAGCAACGTGTTCTCATTTCTTTTTTTACAGCTGAAGGAAGAATTGCTACCTCCGGGCAAAACCAGTGACAAACTTGTGAGACTTACCCACCCTGTTAAATCTTGTGCTTAATTTTTTTTAGTATCGAGTGCTGGTTTTTTTTAGTTTCAGCTTTAACCTTTAAAAAGCTGTGGCGTCCAATTTTTTCTGAAAGTTAGTTTTTTTATGTTTATTGGCTTCGGCTTTAAATAATACTTCCTGCACTTGATTTCTGTTCGTGGTTATTCTACGACTAGGTATAACCAGGTCCAACCCCGCGGGTACATATTGGGAACCTGGCAGTTACATACTGGCGCTGCTGTCACATACTAACGCAGTTGTTATATACTGTCGCTCAGCGTGGAGCCTTAGAACTGGTTTTAGCCTAAGTAGGAATTCTTTCTTTAGTTTTGTGAGACACGTCTGCGTTTACTTAAACGTTTTCTTTAATGTTTAACCTGTAACATTTCTTGTAACTTGAATTTTATATTTTAAGCGGTTACCGTGAAGAAGTTCTATTGTATACAGACTTGCCGTTTCTTTTTCACATAGTTTTTTAAAGATATTGTACATAATATCTAGTATCATTGTACAGTAGCTCGAGGTACAGTATAGCGGTTTTGTAATTTTTTGTTTTTAATTTGTAATCCGATACGGTTGTCGGGAAATAGCCTCGTCAGCAAGATAGAGGCTTGCCGTGTTCATAGATTGTTATAGACTGTTTATTAAATTGTTTTTTTGTAAATTTCAGGTCCGAAGATTGAATACTCCGCTCCATTGGTTAAAGGTGTCAGGTGAATAGAGGTGCTCGTCAGCAATCGTTGAGGTCAGATCGTTCTAGTTATTTATTTTCTAAATTTATTTTTTTATTTTAAAAAAAAAATATTTCGTTTTTTTTTTGTTTTTTATTGAGCAGAACAATTTTTTATATTTGATTTTTTTACCATAAATAAAAATTTTTTTTTTTGGTGAATTATTTTTTTGTGAATAATTTTTTAGTTTTTTTTAAAAAAAATTTTTTTTTTTTAAAACTTTTAAATTTTCTGCTTGTTTATATTTTTAATACGCAAGTAGTTGAGATGGCTTCCCCCGTGATTGTGTATTATTCTGCCTCACACTTAGTTAAAAAAGAATTGGATTACGAATTCAAAATTCGGGAGGTTACCCCGACGCTTGTGGAGTCGATGCGCCGACAGTTTAGTTCGCTGCTTAAACAGTTTCCTGCAGATTCAATCACGTCGACGGATCTGGATCCCGAGCAAGAGTTTAACGAATGTTCCATTCGACTCTTGTGTCTCCAAGAATTTGTCGAGGATTTGGTAGAGAACAATACTCGACCTTTGTTTAAACGCGTTTGTACAAAAACAACGCATCTTTTTTATAGAGTATCACGTATAACGTCTGGGGTTGTACCGACAGCTTCGTTTGAACGTCTTCAGGCGGAGATTTCAGAGATCGTGAAGGTGCTGGAGGAGTGTTCAGATATTGTGAGAGCTCCTAGTCCAAATTTACTGCCGTCTACTTCTGTACAGGTAGAGGTGCCTGTGCCGGTACATCCTTTAGGGGTGACATCGGTTTCATCAAATAATCTTTTTGTTCCGTTAGCCGTTCCAAATGTTTCGAGTGTACCTAATGCGGGTAATTCGGTTTCCGAACCCGAGGTTTTTGTTAGGAATCCGGTCGCTGTCAGCAGGCCGTATGATGTTACTAATGAACAGGTGTTAAGGCCTTTGAGTTTAGGGTTTGTGTTTGATGGAAAGTCATGCGTCGTAGAATTCCTGGAACGCCTTGAGGAAAATCGTTTGGCACGAAATATTTCTGATGCACGGTTGCTGAAATCGGCGTGCGAGTTGTTTCAACATCACGCGCTCGCATGGTATAGGACGGTTGCTTCCAGGATTGACAATTGGCCACAGTTGGCCAAAGAACTTCGCCAAAATTTTGGCAGTCAAACCTTCGACCGCGATATGTTGAAACGGGCTCGCGCTCGAATTCAGAGACCGGATGAACCTCTTCATCTTTTTATTACTGAAGTATTGGGCTATTTTAATAAATTATCCAGGCCCTTGCCGGAGGCGGAGCAGCTGACAATCTTAGTACCCAATTTAAAACCTTACCTGCAACAATGTTTCGCGTACATCCCTGTTCATTCCATACAAGAACTGCTTCATGTGGGGAAACAGCAGGAACTCACGCATGTGGCTATAAATGAGTATAATGCTAACCTGCAGGCACTTTCAAAAGCCAAGCCTTCTGCGTCTAGAGCAGTTCACTCTGTCGATTGTACTGGTTCCGGTAATAATGGTACGGACGTTCCTCTTGAGGAACATCTTCATCAGTGCACAGTGTCCGCTGTTGATTCTTTATACACTCGTACTCAAGAATCCCATAGAGGTTCGAGCAATCGGGGTGGTTTTCACCGAGGTGGTTACTCCCGAGGCAAACCGCATAATGCGGGTGGTCCTCGAGGAGCGTATAGTGGTTACCAGAGGGGTTCACATCACGGGCACTCCAAGTACTGCTACCGTTGCGGTAAATTTAATTTTACCGTGACAACTTGTCCGGATTGTTCCAAAGGAAATAATTCTCCCAATTCTACTTCGGCCGATTCAAAAAACTCGAGAACCGAGACAGAGTGAATGCGTTTGTTCACTCTGTCTCTGCCTTGTTCGAAAAGGAAAAAGACAACCGTCGTCCATTTTTAGATGTTGCGTTGGGTGATATTGCGGTTTGTGGCTTGCTTGACACTGGTTCGAGCGTCACAATTTTGGGTGCCGACTCACATCGACATTTAATTGAGATCGGGTATACCCTGCACAAGACTTCGTCTTGGACTTTAAGCACCGCAAATTCTAGTACGGTTAGGACGATCGGTTATATGTCTTTGCCTTTCAAATTTAATAATCGTTGTCAAGTGATCCGAGCGGTTGTGGCTCCGGATATTGGCACTTCTCTTATATTAGGCATGGACTTTGTCCGACAATTTGATTTGGCTCCGGAAATTGTGAAGTTCGTTAGGTTTGAGGATAGTGATGTTAGTTGGCATTCAGTCAGCGAAGTGAGGGTTTTGCATCCTTTCGCTTCTCTGACTGAGAATCAGCAGTCCTTAGCAAACAAAATGATCGATGGTTTTCAAAAAGTTTCGACAGACGTTAAGGGTCTTGGTCGAACTAATTTAATATCACAGGTTATCGACACGGGTAATCATCCACCGGTGAAACAGCGGTATTATCCCATGTCTCCCGCTCGTTTAGCATTGTTAAATGAGGAAGTTGATCGTATGCTAGAGTTAGGAGTTATTAAACCTAGCAAAGGGGGTTGGAATAACCCAACAATTTTTGTTCCGAAGTCCGATGGGACTTTAAGATTTTGTCTGGATAGTAGGAAGCTCAACTCGATAACGAAGCCGGATGCGTACCCTCTTCCGAGAATCACTACCATCCTGGACAGTTTACGAGACGCTAACTACTTGTCTTCCATCGATTTGTCGGCCGCCTTTTGGCAAATCCCCTTAGATCCGGCCTCTCAGGAAAAGTGCAGTTTTACGGTTCCTGGACGTGGTTTCTTTGCTATGCAAGTCTGTCCGTTCGGCATGCGCAATTCTCCTGCCTGCATGCAACGGCTCGCTGATCAGTTGTTCGACCCGTCGTTCGATAACAAAGTATTTTGTTACCTGGATGATATCGTTATTGTCTCTTCAACTTTCGAAGAGCATATTTCATTGTTAAACCGAGTGTTAGATCGTCTCGTTTATGCGAACCTAACGATTAATTTCAAAAAGTGTCAATTTTTTCGTCGAGAACTTAAGTACCTAGGGTATGTAGTAGACTCTCATGGTCTACATACCGATCCCGAAAAAGTACAATGTATATTAGACTTTCCGACTCCTAGTTCGCCTAAGTTGGTTAAAACTTTCCTTGGGATGGCCGGTTGGTATCGTCGGTTTATCCGAAATTTCTCCTGTATTGCTGCTCCTCTGTCACGTTTGACCAGTACCCGCAAAGGTGCTCCCGCATTTTCGTGGTCACCAGAAGCGGAAGAGGCCTTTCAAAAATTGAAGTCAGCTCTAATTTCTAGTCCGATACTAGCTTGTCCGGACTATACAAAGCCATTTGCGTTACACTGCGACGCATCGTTGTACGGTTTAGGCGGCGTACTTACCCAGACAGTGGATGGCGTAGAACATCCCATCGCTTTCACGAGTAGGACTCTCTTACCCGCTGAAACGCGATACTCTGCTACCGAACGGGAGGCCCTAAGCGTGATTCATGCAATCGAGCATTTTCGCGGCTACTTAGAGGGCGGCCCCAAAGTCAAAATCTTCACGGATCATGCCAGTCTTCTGTGGTTTTTGAGTCTGAAGAACCCAACTGGCCGTTTGGCCAGATGGGGTATTCGGCTGTCCGCCTTTGACTTTGAGATCGTCCATAAGAAAGGCGTCGAAAATGTGGTTCCTGATGCGTTGTCGCGTTTGCTGCCCGTTTCATCTGTTTCTGTGGTCGCCGATCCTTGGTACAACGATTTGTTCCAAGCGGTATCTAATAACCCTGCCGCTTACCCTAATTACCAGATTAAGGACGCGGAGTTGTATCGCTACACGAAGGGAAAGTACCAGCTCACCAGCGCTTATGACTGGAAGTTAGTGGTACCCTTACCTCTCCGAGAGAAGCTTATACACGATAACCATGCGTCCGATCTGTCTATGCATTTTGGGGTTTTTAAAACTCATCGTCGCCTAGCAATGCGCTATTTTTGGCCGAATTTGCACGGAGATGTGGTCAAATTCATTTCCCAATGTGAAACTTGCCAACAGTATAAACACCCAAATATTTCTCCTTTGTGTCAGTTAGGCAATCCAAAGTCTTGTTCTTTTCCTTTCCAGATGGTCTCCGTCGATTTGTTGGGTCCCTATCCGATGACGAGAGATCGGAATATTCACATACTAGTAGTTACTTGTTGTTTCAGTAAATACTGTTTGCTTTTCCCTTTAAAGAGGGCTACTAGCAAAATCGTGAGTCGTATCATGGAGCATGAAGTTTTCCTGCGTTTTGGTGTCCCTCAGTATGTTATTTCCGACAACGGAAAACAATTTATTGGAAAGGAGTTTACCGAACTAATGTCCAAGTATCGGATACCTAAGGTTTACTTAAATCCGAAGTATTGCCCTCAGGTCAATCCAACTGAGAGGCAGAATCGAGGAGTTGTCACGGCGTTGGCGTTGTCTGTAAAAAACGACCATCGCTCTTGGGACCTCCACCTTTCTGCCATTCAGATGGCGATCAATTCGGCCGTTTCGGAGGCTACGGGTTTCAGTCCTTTCTTCTTGGTTCATGGTCGAGAACCTATCTTAGACGGTTCGTTTTATACTCAATCTCCTGAGTCACAAGCTGAGGTCCTTTTTGGCAGTCGTTTGTCCTACGCTCAAGATCTGAGCGAACTTTCCGGCGTTTTTCACACCGTGAGGAAGAAGCTTGATAATGCGCATGCTCACAATAAAACGTATTATGACCGTAAACACCGTCCTGCAGAGTTTGAGGTGGGCGATACGGTTTACAAGAAAACGTACTTCTTGAGCAATGCGGGGAATTATTTTATTTCAAAGTTTGCCCCACGTTATGAAAAATGTCGGATAGTCAAGAAACTGTCGGCTCTGGTATACGAGTTGGTTAATGCTCAGGGAAAGAATATTGGCTCTTGGCATATTAAGGATTTCAAATTGAATCCTAAAGGGTCTAAGTAATTTGTGTAATTTTTATGTCTCTCGTTAACATTCTTCGGAAAGTTGTCTTTATGAGTTCGACTAGATCGACTTTAAAAATGTGTTCCTTACAAAGGTGTAGTACCGAGTGGTTACTATCACTGAAATCATTTCGTTTGAGATCAGTCTTGCTAGTAAACCTGTCTAGCAACACTGTAGATTGAATTTATGTCATGAGAGGGAAGTATGCAAGGTGATGGTATGAAAGGTAGTATTGGACATTTTTCAAATACCGGAGGAGGTATTAGTTCTGTCGTGGTCTAACAATATAGTCATCGGTTTCTTTTGTCCACAGCCAGTATTTGGTTTGATTATTGGACGTTGTTGGTGTTCCTTCAGTAGGAGGGGTGGTTTATTACGGTTGTTTAGGACACCAGGTTTTGTGGTTTTTCTTTTACATGGGCTTTGTGCTTCCATGGTAAGCAGTAGTTTTGTTGTTGAAGTAGTTTTGTGTTCTCTACGGGAAAGTGGAGAGTTTTCAAATGGCAGTTGACCTCTGCAGAACTTACCTACCAGGGTTTCCACTTTAGTTAACGGGAAGATTTTGTTTATTTATTTGTATGTTTTTGTAGACTTGTTTACCCTTATTGAAGGTAGCTTGGTCATTTGGTTTAGAAGAGTATATTTTTTTTCCTGTCTTATACACTGTTATAGACGTTGTGGCGTTTTTGTTAGCCCATGTGAGTGGAGCTAGAATCGGGACGATTCATTTGAAATCGTTCATTGGGCTCTTCCGATTTCTTTTTGGAAGGGGGGCTGTAACAAAAACTGCTTTTTTTGTGACATTTCTTTCGCGATTCATGCTTTTCCGTGTGCAGATCCAGGTAATTACATGTTTCGGTGTCATTTGCACACGTTTTCTGGCGTCTCTACTATTTTTCCGACGTTTTCTGCTTCATTTTCGTAACGTCGTAATTAAGTCACAACTTGACTTAAAAGTCGACTGTAAAAGTCGTAAAAACCGTTTTCTGACGTTTAAGAAGGTGTCGAACGCTACGGTTACGGCAATGACGTCTCTATTCTCGTTGGTTTAGGCGGAAACGTCAAAAGGTGACATCACTTTTGTCTTTCGGGGTCGTACTTGCGCCCTGCAAAAATGGCATCCTTTTTGGAATCTTGGAGTGTGGAAGCGCAGGCGTAAGAGCTGAGGATCGGCGTCGCTGCCGACGAGTATAGCGCGGCGCAGTTTTAATTCATGTAGTTCTTTTTTCTGGTAAGCGATTATTGTCAATTTTTTGCGGTTAGCACATGTCGGCGTATCGGACTTTAACCGGGTTTTTTTTCCTTGGCTTCAGACGGGCGACGAGCACCTCTATTTTTATACCATTTTCTATCAATAATACACCTGTAAAGCCTCAACTGCCGTAGCGTGGCGGCCTGCTTCTTGGAGCAGTTTTGAAATCGGAGATTCAAATTCCGGACCTACCTACTGTCAACTTTTGGAAGATATCCATATACTGCTGTGCTGTGAAGTGATTTATACATCGTGTGCCTTGCACCTTCTTCGTTTTGCTGTGCCCGTGGAGTAGCGGATTAAAGAACTCTGAAAAGAAGCAACGTGTTCTCATTTCTTTTTTTACAGCTGAAGGAAGAATTGCTACCTCCGGGCAAAACCAGTGACAAACTTGTGAGACTTACCCACCCTGTTAAATCTTGTGCTTAATTTTTTTTGGTATCGAGTGCTGGTTTTTTTTTAGTTTCAGCTTTAACCTTTAAAAAGCTGTGGCGTCCAATTTTTTCTGAAAGTTAGTTTTTTTATGTTTATTGGCTTCGGCTTTAAATAATACTTCCTGCACTTGATTTCTGTTCGTGGTTATTCTACGACTAGGTATAACCAGGTCCAACCCCGCGGGTACATATTGGGAACCTGGCAGTTACATACTGGCGCTGCTGTCACATACTAACGCAGTTGTTATAAATTTCGGTGGCTGTACGTTACGTGGTTTAGTGAGATAAGCTATTTCTGGGAGGGAAGTGACAGATTTATCGATTAAAACTCTCGTTTGCCTGGTAATTCTGCTCGTGGGATTGTAATTCACCTTCTCGTAAGTGTTGGCGTCTTCTAAGAGCGTCCCAATTTTCCGCTCGTAGTCCACAGTATCGAGTATCACGGTTGCGTTGCCTTTATCGGCCCGCAACACAACTACGTCCTTATTATCCCGCAGAGATTTTAAGCTTTTTCTCTGGGCGGCTGTGGTGTTCGACTGTGGGAGCTTGGCCTTGCGTACAAAGACAGCCACATCCTGTCGCAGTAAGTCGGCCTCTGGCGCAGGGATCTTGTTACGAGAGATGACTTCTTCAATGCCACCGATAATACTTTCCACAGGCAAACGGTTCGGTGTCGGTACATAATTTAATCCCCTGCTAAGAATTTCTGTCGTCGGCTGGTCAATGTCAATTTTCGAAAGATTAATGACAGTACTTACAGCGTATTTCGGTACCTCCTTGCGGGAATGCCCTGCGTTTGCCAGGCGCAGAAACTTGGCATTATGCGACTCCTCACATAGCACCGTGGTACGTTCCGATTGGCTGAAGGAAACTCTGTCGCACTTGTGAAAATCCTCGCCACTTAATACGCTGCTTAATTCTAGATGAAGAAATAATAACTCTTTTTGCACATTATCGAGTTTGTACCGATTGTTTTGAATCAACTTTCGAAGCAATTTGACACTGGCGACACGGAGAATGTCTGTAGATCCTGGGATATCTTTTCGTGGATGAATCCGCACACAATTCGGAATTAAATTACTATCACGACACTGTTTCAAGAACACTAACGATGACAAAATTCGCGCGCGTTTTTTCCGCAAACGTTCGAACTGACGCACTTTATACGAAACTTCCTCTCCGTAGAGGCTCGTAATATGAAATCGAAGACTATCGCGGTTGTTTGACATTATAAATAGGATAGAAAACGAACAGATATTTGCATACGGACCACACATACGGACAGATATTTGCATGCAAGCTCACACCATCATCCCTACCATCTACGTTCAGTGCAAACGTCGCTCGTGAATCGAGCACGCGATCTATGCGACACTGAGCATTTTCCGAAGGAGATGGAACATGTCAATGATGTCCTTAGGAAAAATGGATACGGAAAATATCACGAGACACGCACACGATCTAATACGGACGAAACTCAAAAACCGAGCAGATCAAGAGCATTCTTACCATACGTCAAGGGCGTGACAGATCGAATAAGTAAGATGCTAAACAGATTCGATATAAAAACGATCTTCAAACCGACCCAAAATATAGCTCGATTTTTGAGGCCTGTAAAGGATGTAATACCACTGCAAACCCCGGGTGTGTATAAAGTCGAATGCAGCTGCGGTCTAGCCTACGTTGGACAAACGAAACGGCCCATAGCCACGCGACTGACAGAACACATCAAAGCTGTTAAAAACGTTCAGCGAGAAAAATCGGCGATCTGCGAACATATATTGGATAGCGGAAGTAACCACTGGATGCAGTTTCAAAATCCCATTGTTCTATCGAAGGAACAATTCTACTTTCCTCGCATGATCCGGGAAGCCATTGAAATAAGAAGAACTCCGAACTTCAATAGAGATGACGGCTACAAACTCTCTTCTACGTGGAACCCTCTTCTTAAAATGTTCCCGCCGCCGAACGCCGAACGCAAAGACGTAAAACAGGATACAGTGAGTGTTGTGTGCAAGACGGATTTTAAAAATTCCCGCGCTCCGAGCCCGGCCCCCCACCACCGTTATAACCTACGCAGTGGCGGCAGCGGTTTGCGGCCTACCCGCAAAACAACGGACTGACAGCTCTTCAGTTTACCCTTGACAACGGCGGCTGCAACGTCACCGAAACGTCGGGTCCTACAAATTTCACGCGGTAAATTCGTTTTCTATCCTATTTATAGTCTCCAATGCAGCACGCTACAAATATCCTGTCAAAATTATCGTAACTTCAAACGGAAACGTTTTTAATTATTTTATAATACTCTTATCAAATAACGGCGATAGTCTTCAATTTATTCTGTTATTTTTAATTCGTTTATCTAATGTAGTCGAATATCTTCGATATCCAAGTAGATTACTTCGTGATATAGCTTATCGCTTGGTATTAATTGATATAAAATTCTAGATAATATACCGATTAATAAATGGGAGGAAAAATTAGATATTATTCGTCGAAATTTATTTGATTAAAATGTTACTGAAAACTGGGGTTTGCTTTGCCGTGCTGTTGGCCTTGGTCCAAGGTATGAATATTAAATTTTAATAATTAAATCGTAATTGGTGATGTGAATTTTGGCTCATTATTATAACTTCAAGAAATTTTTATTTTTCAAGCCATTTAAATAGAGAAAAGTAAACATATGGAATAAGGGGATATCATGGATTATAAAGATCTCTCAGCTTGTGTCTCAACAACAAATTGACTGACGTGGCAACGGCTCAATTAGTTCACTTCAGCTGCTTTCATAGCATTGTGTCTTATGACATTCCGTTATGGGGTAGGGCTGCTGATTTTGAAACCACCTCCGCGCTGCAAAAAAGGCTATTTGGTCGATATACGAGTATAAGCTAGGTTCTAAAGAGACGCTCCGGGAACATTTAGGAAATTAATATCCACACTTTCGCTGGTTATTTTTGCAAATATAATGTATATATTTAAAAATCTAAAGCTGTTCAATAAAGACAGTACCCGCCATAATATAAATACCAGAATTACAAATAAGCTTTCAGTTCCCAAATTCGGATTTAAAACAGTCGTAAATTATTTTTTGGGACACACTATACGCTTTTACAGCGGAATTCCCAAGAAAATTTTTGAGTTGCCAGTAAAACAATTAAGCATAATATTAAAGACGTACTTTGCCAAAAAGCAAACTATAAGACTAAAGACTTATTGAATGCTACAGATACCTGGTGTTACTTACTTATTTTTCAGATTTAGTCACTACATATATAATTCCTTAAAAATATAGGGTTTTTTATTTGTTATCTATATTCTATTCTTTTCTTTATTTCTTATTTTGTTTCAACTGGATCATTCAACAGAATAAAAAGTGGCTCCTGCTTTGCTTTGGCGGCGTTTTCCAGGGGAAAATGTCATAGAATTCATCGGAAAAAAATAAAATAATGTAATCTGTACTAATAATAAAGCTTAGGAGTTTTTGTTTTGTTTAAACGCGATAATCTCTGGAACTACCAGTCGGATTTGAAAAATTCGTTTTGTATTTCATATCCCAATTCTTGAGGAAGGTTATACGCTATTTAACAGGAGCCAAGCAAAAAGAACTCTAAGCGAAAACGAAATATTAGCACGGGCGGCCGATGCGACACGGTGGGTTGGGGGCCGAGGTCGGCCGCCCGTCGGGAACCGAGCATCACTGCCAAAAGCCGATCTGGGCATGCCTTATCTAGATCAGGTTGCGACGGTATATACGAATACCACACGGAAATTTGACTAGAAATACTGAAGTACTCTAAATTATTTTAGGCCAGTCAAATTAATTTTTTTAGAGGAATTAATTCCCAGCAAGCTGGAAATCGTTTTATTACCTTCATTTGGTCTTAAATGTGTGTAATCCGAGTTTGCCCTATCCCAGGAGGTGTGCTTAACTTTTGGAAGCCAAATTCCCCTTTTTTCAGTTTTTTGCTTGCAGCTCGAAAACGATACATCGGACGAATAATATCAATGAGCAATTAATCTTTAATTAGTAACTATTATTAATATTAAATAATGAAGTAATATAAACATTTAAAATTGACATGACCCTCGCGCTTTCTTAGATGTCGATGGCCCTTCATCTACGAAGCTCTTAAGCTGGGGTGGTATGTCGAGTCTCTCTTCATCGGGATCATCTTCGAAGGGACTGTCCTCGGCTATTTCTGCTGGGTTGTCCTCACCTATTTCTGCTTCTACGGCGATCAGTAAGGACACACCCTCATCCTCGAATGGTGCTAATATCAAGCAGGACTGGCCGTGGCAGTTGAGGCAAATTGTTGAACATTTCATACCTACTTTCCGGCAGCTGCACCTCCCTGTACACCCCTTCGTACAACCGCAAAACACTGTGTGGGGGATTTGAACTGCAGCTGAATCCTTGATTTTCATGGTGGGGAGCAGACCAAGGTCCGTCCTCTTCCAACCCCAGCTGAGGAGAACCTTTGGTCTATCATACCAGCCATGGATTTGGTGGTAGACCCGCAGACTATGTTGGGCAGCGGCTGCGTTTGTAGAGAGGCCAGATTGAAAGTTGGATTTGTGATGGAATTTGAGAATATCTCGTGGCGGATTTTGTCCATATGCTGCCAGGAATAGTTGACTTGCTGAAATAAGGTTCTCAGGATCAGCGTCTGCATGGTTGAAAATCTTGACAGCCTCCTGTAAAGCCGTGTTCTTTTCGAGGAGCTTGTCAAACTTCAACTTACTTTGGCGATAGAATGCAGAGGTTGTATCACACCCACTGATTGCATGTAGGAACAGAAGATTCTGTTTGACAGTAGGAGAAAAGTTGAAGTACCTGGGAGAGTAGAACGTGTTCTGAGAGGTCTCCTTTCCAGGTTTCGTGACATAAATGTTTGAGAAATTTGGTATTTTGGCGGTTAATATGATCAATAGATTGGTGTCCTCTCCGATTATTAAGACCGTCGCAAAGTTCCCTGCAGCTTGAATGGCGGTGTTGACGATGAGGGTGCCAGCATCCTCAAGAGCTTGCCTCACTTTAAAAACCCCTGCTGTACTAATTTTTCACGCAGCATGGATGTACGCCGTTCTTTGTTGCTGTCGTTGGACAAAAATTGTTCTTTCGCATAGTTGCAGTCATCGTTTCAGTGTACACCACTTTTGCAGAAGAGTGCTTGCTTTTACGGTGAAGACGATCAGCTGATTTGGTACTATTTACTGATGCCTCACCAGGTTAACCATAAAAACGATGACTGTACTGACAGGGTTGTAGTATTGCTTAACGTAGTCGAAATATTTGGAGAGAATTGTTGAAATATTTTTTCTTTGATTTTTTTAATGCACGACTAGACAATGATGGAGGGGGTACTATATGCTGATTTTCTTTCTATTCGGCTGACGCATTCTCAGGCTGGTTACGGGATTTAGTAGTTATATGACATTGTCTCCGTTGCGTCCGATTTAACCCTTCCTATGTGAGCTAACCATTTTTGGTTAGACGCTTTCCGCGCTGTGCTAACTGTAATATTTATTCATTATTATCTTAATTGTTTTACGAGATAATGTTGTAACGTTATAATATTTCAAATTTCAATGTCATCATTTTGCAGTTATTCTTTTTACGATCCGTATAGTAGTTTAAAAGTTATGCGCAAAACTATCCCGGGCAGAAATTTTACCCCGCCATAGGAGGGGCAGCTGTCGTAAGATGGCGGCGTTCAGCCCGATCTCCCTTGGTGCAATCTGGTCGCGTTCGGCAGCGTCGCCCACTGAGTTGCCGCGCTAGGAATTAGTAACTGTATAAAACACAAAATTCTTTTACGAATGAAAATCGAGGTGTCTATATAACGTGAAATTTTATTCTTCACAACTATTATTTTATGGTTTTTTTCAACAGGAGTATCTGTTTCATAGATATGTGGTTTTGGAAAGTAGCAAAATGTAAGTTTGCACCTAAATGAGAAATTTTCCCGGTTTCAACTTTTGATTTCGGCTATACCACTGAACCAAATTTGAAGTTTTAGATGTTGATTCGATGCAGAATTTAGTGTTCTTTAATATTGAATGGAATGATATTTTAGTTAACCTGTTGTCATGTCATTCTTGAAACGACCTATCGGCCACCCGATCCCAAGTGGTATGACGGGCAAAGGACGCCCATGTCCGCGATAAATTCTTATTGAATTACCGCTAAAATACAACAGATAGAGGAGATATCCTTCCAAACTGGTAGACTGTAGATTTGTGTTTCTAAGTCTTCTACGCTCATCCCACGGCTGAAAGAACACGGAGCTCGTATGAATACGATGCGACAGTCACCTCTATACGGCAAAAGAGGTGATACGCGCTTGTAGATTTTAGTCTGCGGTTTAGATAATTGGTTAAAATACTGAAAAAATGGAATAAAAAATAAAATTTAAATTAGGCAAAAAAAAATAAAAAATAATAATAATGATATAACGTGCGATTGGGATCATATATACGTTATTCCACAACAAAAATCAAGAGCGCAATCTCATTTATCCAAAACGCGAAAAAAAGAAAAAATCCATAGGAGGTTAGATCATGGGTCTCCAAACTTGATTCCTCTCGTAAGTTCCAAGGGCCAAAAACGTGAAATCTGTCTCCCAGCAATGCAGTCAGCAGTCCAGAAAAACACCCCCCCCCCCCCCAACTTTCCTCCATTGGCTAATACATAATTTTGTCCAAACTACAAACTGTTGTCAGTGGAAAATTACAATTACATAAATTTCATTACTATTTTATATTTTATTTTGTTTATATGTTGTATGTGATATGTTTATAATGTTAGTAGTATTCATTTCAATTACTTATTCGTTAGGTATTATGCTTGTTAAATTTTCTGCGTATTATACTCGTCATCCTTACCTAGCAAGTAAATAAAACCGAGTTATTATAATTCTGTGTCTTTTTATCCAACTTATTGTAACAACAACTAGAACTGTCAACTTCAACGGGCGAACCCGTCACCTCAGGAAGTTTTAACGAAATTTGATCGTTCTATCTCCCGTGAAGTGTTATCGTAACAGCAGCAAACAACAATAAGTCATTATCTGTCGCGTGCCGGATTGATGGCACTGGTCATTAGCTGTCGCGGGCCGGATTGATGACCCCGTCGGGCCGGATTCGGCCCGCGGGCCGTAGTTTGGAGACCCCTGGGTTAGATGATTACCGAAAAATAAAAAAACAACGACAGGGTCGGGGAAAGAATTAGGTTTGGCACTAAATTTGGCAAAACGGAGAATAAACCTTCGTAATTTTAAAATAAAACAACAAATTAACGAGTTATTAAACAAAGGTCGTTTATTTGACGTATTTCCTTCCGTCAATCTCCTCTTCAGACTACGGTAACATGTTGTACTTTTACAGGTTCAATTGAATATCCAGGCGAGAAAAATCTAGGCACGCCCGGCCGATTCGTGAGGTGTTTACATTAGGAAATAAAAGGCTACACAGCACAACCCACGCTGTGACAAAAAGAAAAAAAACCACCATTATTTTTACGAACCGTTTAGCTGATTGAACCCCAAAGGAATTAAACGCTTACCAAAAAATAAGACCTTGTTCACTCCAAGTGCACTAAACTTCGCGGACGACTTTGGTTTTCACCAGGCTCCCAGCGCGAGTGAGCAAAAAGCGACTTGCGCCTATCTTGGAACCAATGGTCCCTAAAGCGGAAGTGGCAGTATTTGACAGGCCGGAAGTGGCCTAGCATTAAACAAACTTTAGGTTAAAAAGAACTCATGACAACTCATGTTCACAATAAAATAGTAATATTTTTGTAATATTTATTACATTTATTAAAATGTTCCTTCAAACTTGTTTTTTTTTAATCCTGTTTTTTGTTACGGCAAGGACACCAGGAGGGTCATTTTTTATTTGGCCGTGCAATACGGCTATTTCTGATCTGCCAGTAAGGCAACTGACAGCTACACATCCTAGCGTTTATGCGAATTTTTGAAGTAATGTTCGCGACCCGGAACAATGCTTAGGAAACAACTCAAAACCTGAGTAAGACCAATGAAAAAAACACGAGAAATGCACGCGAAGCATGTTGCAATGCGTGAAACATGTTTCTGAAGCAAAACATGCCACGCAAATTTGGATTTTTGTTACAATGATTATTAATTAAATTAACAATAATTTAAAAAATCTTATCTTAAATCTTTCTTTGACACAACCATGGCACTCTAGTGGGACTCCCGAAGTGAGCTCGTCTTAACACAGGGTGCCTAGCAAGGCGGGCTCGGCTGCTCTTTGCTTAGCATAATTGAAAGATAATCATTTGCGTTTAAAATGTATGCGCTATGTAACCTGGGCTCAGACAGATGTGTATATAACTTTAAAAGCATACAACGGCATTTTCTAAATTGTCAATTCATTTTCTGTTGTGCTCATGCATTTGAATGTATATGTAAAATAAATAAATAAAATATAATAAATGAATATTTTAGGAGTTCCCTCAATTCATCATGGATCCCATCATCAGAACAGGTTTGATAAAAATGGGACCAATCTGGAAGTATATCCTTTCAAACAAAAAAAGTATTTTCCAAATCGGTTCATAAATGACGGATTCTGAGGTAACAAACATTTAAACAAAATAATAACAACCGAATAGATAACCTCCTCCTTTTTTTTAAGCTTTTTTTATAAAACAAGCAGTATTCCATATTAGCCCGTTTTCCTCTGGGCTTTCAAATCTCTGTTACTTCTTTTGACTTTAGGGGAACTCAACAAGGCAGAGCACCCTTTCCTGGAATTGTACAAAGATAGCAGGATCACCGGAGGAGAGGAAGCTCCCGATAACTATGCCCCGTTCATCTGCAGTCTGCAGCGTGGTTCTACTGAGAGGTCACACTTATGTGGAGGAGCTATTGTAAATCCGAGGACTGTGCTGACGGCAGCCCACTGCATCGACATTGTCAGGACTGGTCCAAACCTTAATCCGTAAGTAGAATAAAACAAAAACACGAAAATATGTATGCAGCACTTTATGTTTATAGTTTCAAACTTAATTTTGATGTTTTTCATGATGACGAGTTTCAACACTGATGATCTTCGATGCACATGTTTTAATTTTCCAGATTCCCGGTAATTCTGACGTGGAAATGTCTATATATTCGCTGGTTACAATGGTAGTCAGTCGAACTTTCTAGTGTGACAAAATATCATCAGATATTTCATCAATTTCTAATACATCAAATATTGCCAATATATATGAGACTAGTAATGCGTGAGCATTGGAGAGATCATGTTTGTGCGTGTTTGTCGCGTAGTAAGTAGTTTTCCTGTGACGTTATCGTGCGGATGTGACGCATGCGCTTGATAGTCTCGAATTAGGGCAGGGACACACTAGTCCCATGAACGCAACGTACGCAACGCATTATGACATCTGGCCCTTGAATTTGTATGAAAGCAGACACACTTATCCCACGCAACGTCGCGTGAGATAAGACCAGGCGCGCACAGCAATGCGGTACGTTGCGGAACGTTTTTTTACGCCGAACGGAAAAAACATCGATTTTTTGTTGTCCGCGCACTACTGCGGAAATTTCGGAGTTATTAGTTATTTGTTGTCTATGCAAGTCTCTACCGTCCATCTGCGTAATAATTTCCGCAGTGGGCAAGGTTCTATACAAAGTGAGTCTTATTTAACTGGCATCCTTGAAGGGGGTCAATCAGTACGACCAAGTAAGCAACTTTTGATAAACAATTGTGGGAAAAACAAAAAAATCTTATGTTTTTTAAATTTGGAAATTTTATTTCGTTGAAAATAGTATAAAAAGCGCTGAGCACGATGCGCCATCTAGCGGTAGTTAAAATATCGCTAATATTGTTTATTAGCGGCATTTTACCTAACGATAGATGGCGTAGCGCGCTCAAACGCTTGTCAAACTTTTATTTAACAGTCAAGCTCTTTAAAAAAAAATATATTTTTTTTGTTGTCTTTTTCCATTTTTTTTTGACAACAGTTGCATAGTCGCTCGTACTGATTCACCCCCTTGAATGATACCAGTTAATTAAAACTCAACCTGTATAGCTCCATAGTGTGCAAAAACAAGTCCGGTGACGCACCGCAGCAAATCTGCAGCAATCCACGGAATTTAAATCCGGTCCGATTTTTCCCCTAGAGCGCGCGCTTTCATGTGATTCTATAGTTAACAGATTTTCCAAAAATAAAACGCACGGAATTCCACCGCAGTGCGCGGTTAGCCTAAGTGTGTCTCTAAGCGTGCAAATCCAAGGGACAGATGTCATATTACGTTGCGTACGTTGTCTGCGTGGGACAAGTGTGCCGGCAGCGTTAGTGGTCCGGCACACTGGTCCGACGTACGCAACGGGCGCAACACATTATGCCATCTGGCCCTTGTATTTGAATGAAAGCAGATACACTTATTCTACGCAACGTTGCGTGGGATAAGTGTGTCTGCTTCCATCTAAATTCCAGGACCAGATGCCATCTTGCGTTGCGTGCGTTGCGTACGTAGGCCCAGTGTGTCGGACCCCTTAGCTTTGTGTCAAATATTAGTGTTTTTTTATATCATGAATAATTCCGATGTCACAACTAGCAAGATTTTTTCCAGATAGCGGCTCGAGCGCAACATATAGAGTAGGAGACTTATAGTATGTTTAGGAGTATGCCTTAATGAACATCTGTACCAAGTTTCAAAACATTATCAGTTATTTCAGCTGAACGTCGAACTTTGATCCTATTTGACTTCTAAAGTATATAAATAAGCCGCTCTACCATTTTTAGTACGCCGCTCCACCATAACTACGTCGACTTTTAGTATGTTAAACAGTACGCCTCAATGAAGATATGTGCCAAGTTTCAAAACATTATCAGTTATTTCCTTCGAACGACGAACTTTGATCCTATTTGACTGGTAACGTAACGTATATACGCCGCTCTACCATGCGATGAGTTATATTTTTTTACTAACTTTTATCATTAAATTTTAATAAGAAATATATTGCTGTAGGTAATCGAGATAAGTGTGATTTTCAGAATATATTTTTTGTATATCGATATCTTTTACGATTCAAAACTAAACCTTGTATATGTAAATAAAATGTTGAGTGATTTTTATATATTACCAATTATTTTATTTTTTTACCAATTGATATGTATTTTTTCCTCAAAAAATTAAATTCTGATCATTGGTTTATCCGAAAATGATATACCACTTGCCCTAATACCTATAGTTTGGGAGATATAGGGCTCAAAGTAAAGAGCGGCGGAATCAAACCTTTCCCCACTTCCCCCCGACACGCGCGCGGTGGTAACCGATGGCTCCTGGTTTAAATCCATTCAGCACCAACTAAGAAATAAATGTGCCGAGTATGAGCCTTTAATCACAAAAGGCAGGGTTCCCATACAAAATGTTGCACTAAATCCTTAGCGTGATTGTTAATCGTCACTTGACTAGGCTGTTTTCATAGCATAACTAGCTGACCCGTGCCCACTTCGTTAGGCGGTAAAACTTTTTACTTGTGATGAAATTATGAGTGTGGTTCGGTTAGTACCTACTGAGTGCTATGATTTATTTCCTGACTCCCAAAAGAAGGGTTATATTTTTACTGATGTATGTATGTATTTGCATGCCAATTTGACTATATTACCGTTGTTTGTGAGTGTCTTCTTGTGAGTGTCTTATTTGTGAGTGTCTTATCTCTTTAACCATTTATGCAGTAAAAGGGAAATTATAGGCAGTAAAAGGGAAAAGTTTTTTGTTTTAAACACTTGAGACGATAAATTTACTTATTTTGATAATAATCCATAATTGTTGATAATATGACCAATAAACATGACCTAACGATTAAAATATATTTTTAAATATAAAATACTTCTTTTTGTTACTTAAATATAAAAGTTAGACATATGCTGTCACTGACTTTTTTGTAGGCATTATCAAGCTCTACAACTTTTCTCTGAAACTTAATCATATATCTCTCATCGTTAAGGCAGCGTTCGTTAGAAACGTTTTCGTTCGACCGTTTTTTCCGACTTACTTTGGAAATCCGACTACCACGAAAAAGTCTTTTCATTTTTTCGGATTAATATATAGCCTATGACACTCACAAATAACGTACCTTTCTATTGGTAAAAGAATTTTCAAAATCGGTTCAGTAAATCCAGAGATTACTTCCTACAACGTCACAAACTTTAGCTCTTTATAATATTAGTATAGATTTATGATATACAATAATGTATACAATTCCTACTACCGAGGATAGACGCTCCGCAGAAGTGGCTCAGGGTACATCCAGTCTGCAGGCTGCAAGCGTACGGTGCATAGTTGTCAGAGGCTAAACTGTGAGTGTCTTATTTGTGAGTGTCTTATCTCTTTAACCATTTATGCAGTAAAAGAGAAATTATATGCAGTAAAAGGGAAAAGTCTTTTTTTTTTAAAACTTGAGACGATAAATTTAACTATTTTGATAATAATTCATAATGTTTGAGACATAAGTGTTGAGTGTTGAGTGTAAGACATAATTGTTGATAATATGACCAATAAACATGATCTAACGATTTAAATTATTTTTTTTATATAAAATACTACTTTTTGTTACTTAAATATAAAAGTTAGACATATGCTGTCGCTGACTTTTTTGTAGGCATTATCAAGCTCTACAACTTTTCTCTAGAACTTAATCATATATCTTTCATCGTTAAGGCAGCGTTAGTTAGAAACATTTTCGTTCGACCGTTTATTCTCCGACTTACTTTGCAAATCCGACTACCACGAAAAAGTCTTTCCATTTTTCGGATTAACATATAGCCTATGACACTCACAAATAACGTAGCTTTCTATTGGTAAAAGAACTTTCAAAATCAGTTCAGTAGATCCAGAGATTACTTCCTACAACGTCACAAACTTTACCTCTTCATAATATTAGTATAGATTTATGATATAAAAAAATGTATACAACATTTCTGTAGAGAATTTTATGAGCCTTTTTTTTACGTTAGCCATAATTGCGATATCGCGAAAGTTAGCGAGTTATATGCAAAAAACTAAATTGGAGCGCCATTTTTCCAAGATGGCGGCTCGAGCTCAACAGGTAGAGTAGGGGACTTTTAGTATGTTTAACAGTAGGCATCAAAGAACATCTATGCCAAGTTTCATGCTATTACCAATTATTTCCGTCAAACGTCGAAATTTGTTCCTATTTGACTGGGCTAACAATAAAAATAGTTTCGGAATATAAGTGAAAATTGTCGATAAGTTGAAAATAACAAATTCATTAAATGTGTCCTCTCATATGAAAATTATGGAAAACTCCAGTCAAAGGAGATATCACATCGAAAGCAATTCAATAAGCCAAGCAGTGTAGTGCCGAGCGAATGCGAGAGCTACGACAGCATCGATAAGAAAACGAGAAAATAAAGCAAGGCGATTACGTAGGTGTTCCATCGGGCGTGCAGCGGCCGGCGACAGTCCTATCGTACATGGATCCTATCGTAGACATGACTTAAGTATCCAGTCAGCACATGTGGGCGCAAAACCACATTCGTCCGACGCTGACTGACGCATCCATCATCTCCTCCACTCTAAGACGCTGATCCAACTCGATCGTAAAACCAAATTGTGAGATAGTTTTATTCGCAGATGATACCTCTTTGCTATTCAAAGTAGGTAGACAACAAAATAATTATGACGATGTGAATGATTCTATATCGAATGTTGTGGAATGGTTCACAGCAAACAATCTGCTACTAAATGAAAAGGAAACAAAATGTATAAAATTCTCACTTCCAAATGTAAAGCAAATAGGGCCAAATATTATCATAAAAAATGAGCGCCTAGAACTTGTTGATTCCACTGTATTCCTTGGTATCACTTTAGATAAAAAGCTACAATGGGGCCCACACATTAAGAAATTGGCCGACAGGCTAAGTTCTGCGGCATATGCTGTAAAAAAAAACGTAATTTAACAGATATAGACACCGCGAGGCTGGTTTACTTCAGCTATTTTCACAGCTTGATGTCGTATGGCATCTTGCTGTGGGGTCATGCTGCTGACGCTGATAAAATATTTATACTACAGAAACGAGCCATCCGCGCTATTTATAAATTGGGTGCTATACAGTCGTTATGCGGAAAATTTAAAGAAATCAATATTTTGACACTTGCATCTCATTACATCTATGAAAACTTAATGTATGTGCATAAAAATAAAGAACTGTTTTTAAAAAACTCTGATAGGCATGGTGTCAATACTAGAAATAAAAATAAACTTGCTGACCATAAAAGTCGACTCTCCAAAACCACAAAATCATTCAAAGGGCAATGTATACGCTTCTACAATAAAGTCCCAGTAAACATGCAAAATTTATCTGTGATACAATTTAAGTCATTTATTAAGAAGAAGCTGTACCTACTCAAAGGGCTACTATAAAATAAATGATTATCTAGACGACAAAGACCCTTGGAAATAAAATGGTTACCTCGATGATTAATATCACGTTATATGTCACAATAATTTGTTATAATGTCACAATATCTTAATTTTTATCATTTATGTATGTTTGTATGCATTATTGACGTCAAAAAGTTACGATTTCGTACTATTTTGAATAAAAACTTATGATTATGGTTATGATTATCAGCGAGCGCCATATATGTATGGCGACTACACTTAACGTAAATTGAGTGCGATTCATACGCGGCGTTTCTCCATATGAAATATGTTACAAATGATGTGGCCAGATCGCTGTCACGTCGCGTACGTGGAGTAGCATAAGCTAAATATGAATCCACCCTAATTGTATAGAACGTCATACCGTAAGCTGTTACCAAGTTTTCATCTATACCCAAGTTGTATTTATTTAATGATTTTTTCCATTATCATTGTATTATACATTTCAGGGATGTCTTCGCTTACGTTGGATCCAATTCGATTCACACTGGTGGAACTCTCTATCGTTTGGTTCGCTACGTGAACCATCCGGCGTGGCACTCTCCCACCATCAAGAATGACATTGGACTATTATTCCCTGAAACACCGATTGTTTTTAACGCTAGAGTAGGGGCTTCGTCTCTACTCTCGGGGTACATTGGCGGTGGCATTGAGGCCAGTGGCATGGGCTGGGGAACCGAAGAGGTAAGAATGCACTTATATAATTACAGAACCATTATATTATATTAAGAGCACTAGGGCGGTAGGGCGGTGTCGACTACAGGGGGCAAACCCGTCACCCCAGGCTGGTATAATGATATGGATCATTCTTTCATCCGTGGGATGAGCGTCGAAGACTTGGAGATAAGACAATCTACCGTTTAGCTCCACCAACAAGCCCGTTAGAGGCCAACGACTTACGGCGAGGCACCGGGATCCAGGTATCCAGCTGGCATCCTTGCCGATATCTCCGTCTGGAGTTAACTTTCAGGATACCTCCATCCTCCCGACTGGTTATGGGTTCGAAGTCGTATACGCGGCCCCTACCTGTTGTAATTACAGCGGTAATTCAGTTTGAATTTATCGCAAACCTGGGCATTCTTTGCTCGTATTGCCACACGGAATCGAGTGGCCCAAGGTCATTTCAAGAGTGGCATGACAACAGGTCAACATTCACCCTCGCTGCGTAGGAGACAGTATATTGTTATAGTCTCCAGACTCCTTCAGCAATTAGTCAGAGTGCACAACCGATTGGCATCGCCGAACGGTGCGCAAAGCGTCCAGTAGCGCCGGCATGCGATCCCACCAGGAGAAACCGGTCTACTGGCTTGTGAGGCCTGAGATGCGGGAGTCTTACCCGGGATAGCCTTCCGCACGAGGAGGCTTCTGAATAGGAGCTTAATCGTGAGTTGAGAGTCAAGAACCGAACTGAGAACAAAATGGATCTTGTGGCCCAAGAAGAGCAGTTGCATTTCGCCTTCGCCTTCACGGCATACTAAACGGAAGAGTGGATAGCCCACTCATATTGGCCCAAATTGGTTTCTTCGTGCCTGATAACTACGTTCGAACAAGATCACGCGCACTCTTGGCTCGATGTACGAGATAGAAGGCATTAATATCAAATGCCTCTCGGCATTAAATGGACTGTTGTCGATCGCACTAGAGGTAGAAATATGTCTCCCATCCAGACGAGTGTTTAAATTAAACCTCCAAGTTTTGCTTGGTTCAGTTTATAAATATTATGTTTTTATTTTGTTCTTGGAATGTGTATGTTGTTGTTGTATATATTGTTATAAGTTTATTAATTTCCTTGTTTTAAAACATCGTATTCAATCCTATATAGTCTGTAAGATTGTTAGAAAATACAAATTAAAGTGAAAATGAAAATTACCCTGTAGTGGTCGCGGATGTCCGAACAATTAACTTATGACATACGCCTACCTTGAGTTTTACACGTATCATATACGGGCATATTTTACATGTATCATATACGATTCCAGGCGATGGATTTCGCCCACTTTCACTTTATTTTTAGCGATCATCATAGAGAGTCCTCTTCTCATATTTTCCCATACTAAAACAATGTTTGTAAATGAGTATTAACCGCGATGACAGCGTGACCACCTAGTCTACAGTCAAATTATGCATATTGGGCCCGATTGCGTTTCTTTGTGAACTAAAACCGAAGTTAGTTCAAGTGAACGAGATAGAGCAGTACGTTAGTGCGGAATATGAAACGAACGATAGTCGATAAAAACTACCTGCCGAACTTATACTAGTCCGAATAAATTAGAACACATTTCGAGCGGTCTTAGACTCAGATGCTTTACATTTGGTGGGCAGTTTTAATGCGAAATAGTGACAACCGTTCATTTCTCATTCCGCTCGAAAGTATTGTCCTGTCTCATTCACACGAAGTAATTTCCGATTTTAGTTCACGAAGAAACGCAATCGAGCCCATTGTGTCAGTTACTATAACGACTACTCGATATTTAAGGATAATACAAGGATAATACAGCGACATTCGAATATAAAATACTTTGAATCATCAGTATGGCGCCAACGTGACACGCTACATTCTTTCCATTATTGTTGCAGGTCGGAGGCCCTGTCCCAGTTAATCTAAAACGTCTGAATACGACGACCTTTACGCACCAACAGTGCGTTCAGATGCTCGCAGAATCTGTGGAAGAACACGGATTCCACTCTCCCCATATCGATGAGCAGACTGAGTTTTGTGTCTTCGCATCCCGCGGCAATGGCATGTGCCATGTGAGTAAAAATCATAATAATAATAAAACTCATTCTCAAGATAAAAAGGCAAGCTTATTGCCCTGAGCTTATATCTATCAGCTAGCCTATAAATGAATTGTTTTATAACAAGTTTTGCCTTCGCTACAAAACATTAAAAAAAAAATAAACAGAAAGCCAGAAAAATTGACAAAGAAAAAGAAAAAGAAAATAAAAATATATACATAGATACAAAGGGAAGGAAGGAGACGAGAGAACGAAAGGGATTCAGGAGGAGGGGAAGGTTATGTTATGGTTTCGGTTTCGGTGTATGTGTTCCTTACGTGCCCTCGGCAGTAGAACCATGTTCTCAGATATCTGACAGTATTCAGTATTCAGTATTCAATTTATTCATTCAGAATATACAATAAAAGCATGAATTATGAATTAAAGCTAATTATCGCATATTAAAATTCGTCAGTTGCTAGTAATATAATTATATATGTAGATATAAAACTATTAAAGCATAAATATTAATTCGACAATAGCTTTGACTAAAGTCGAAAAGTCTAAAGTCGTTTAAACGGCAGACAAACACGGCAGACAGACACGCAATTCACCTATTCCTCCATGTTATTTATTTATTTATTTAACAAATCAACATTACAGTACACACCAATTCGTTGAGATGTAATATACATAAATATAAAAAGGCACTGAAGCATTAAAAATAGTAAGAGTTACAGAATACATAAAAAAACAAAAACAATCGATCTTATTCTAGCATAAACAGGTAGTGCAATGCCTATACCAGAGATTTGGGCTCGCAGTAAAAATATCCAGGTATGACGCTGTCGAAAATAGCGCATTTTATGTGTCGCAAGGCACGCGTAAGAAGACTCAACTTGCGAATACGGCCCCGCAAATAGAGTATGTGACCGAGCTCGAATATAGTGGAAAGCTTGATGAGTAGCGATTGCAATTGCTGGATCCCTCATCCAGCAATCCTGCTGGATCCCTCATCCAGCAATCCAGCTGGATCCAGCGCAATTTTCGGCCTGCTGGATCCAGCACGGGGTGCTGGATCCAGCGCTGCGGATCCGCAAGTAATTAACTTTCCAAATAATGGCGCAAAGTGCATCGATAAAGCCTTAATAAACACTGGCTTATAAACTAAATTCTCAGCGGACGAGTGGTCACTAATCAGTGAGTTGATCGCCAGTCTTCAACCGGTTAAACTGACCGTAGAAGCTTTCTCCAGAAGAGAGTCGAGTTTGATAACTGCTGATACAACCCTAAAATTTGTCTTAGACAAACTAAAAAGCCAGGACACAATCTTGTGTGCAGATCTTTCTGAGGCACTCCGCAAAAGAATCGAAGAACGGCGTCTTACCAAAGTCACAGGCATGCTGATTTATCTACAGAACCCGAAGAAGTATGACGAAGAAGTTAGAACGCCGGATTATACTTTCCCATTACCAAAAAAATATGCAATGCGTCAGGAGATAAAAAATATGCTGAATCATGTAAACACATATGTAGTGGAACCATCAACAGTCCAAGAGGAAGAAGATATAATGGAAGTAGAAAACGATGGACAGGATAAACCGGATTCCCTGAATTTAACATTGAAACAAGAACTGGAGGTTCAACTAAAACGTGAGAAAGAAAACTTCATGAAACCGAAAGAAACGAGAACTGAGAAGGATTATGATAAGATATTAAAAAAGGAAATGACTGTTTATGAAAGTCAGGGAGTAAGAGGTGAAAGCTAACTTTAATTTACGATTATCTGATGACCCTGAAACCAACAAGCGTAGAGGCAGAAAGGGCCTTCTCTGCAGCCGGATATATATGCAGTTCATTAAGAAGCCGGTTGGGAGACAACCCCATTAATACCATTTGTTTCTTGAGATCATACTACATAAATATAAAGAGATATGTGCATTTTGTGATATTTTTTGATATTTTGCACTAAATTTATTTATTGCACAAAATTTATTGCACTAAAGTATGTATTACGTAAATGTTAAATCCCATAAAACGCTAGCTCTGAAACGGGTGTATCACAGTATAGCTACGAAGTTAATGTTCCACGCTTATAAATGTAGCAATAAAAATATTTCTCGTCAGTCGCAATAAAAAAATATGTAAATATATTGCATAATCTAATTATGGCACCAACCTGTTCCACGCCCACTTGGCTCGCGCCCAGTTGTCCCTGCGCCTAGTTGACCTAGCGCCCAGTCGGCGGCGCCCAGTTAGCATCGCCCAATCGGCCGCGTCCAGTTGGCCGCGCCCACTTGTCCTAGACCGGTTATTTGTGAGTGTCTCCTTGTGAGTGTCTTATTTGTGAGTGTCTTATCTCTTTAAGAGCCGTATTACAAAATAGCGTAGGTATTCTTTTAAAATGAGTTGAAAAAATGAACGCATTTTTTTTTGGATGTAACTATAAAAGATAGGATAAATAAATAAATAAATAAATAAATAAATAACTATTCAACCCTGGGAGAATAACCGCGGCACTGAGCGCTCTTCTCTTGCGCAAGCAAATTATTTTATTATTATTTATTTATTCCGTAGCCGGCGATTGGGGAGGGGGTCGCCCTCGCAGCCAATACGCTGCTGTCGGTGCCGCTGGATCTCGTACTCCATTCACGATTCGCTTCCATTCTTGACGATTTTTTGCCACGTCTCGAGCATCCCTAGCCGACAATCGTTGATTTTTAAGGTCGCCTTTGATGGTATTTAGCCAGGTTTTCTTCGGTGCCGATCGCTGAATTCTCCATTCTGTCGGACGGTCTCTCCAAAGAAGTTTACGTGGCAAGCGATTGTCGTTCATTCGGCAAACATGGCCGAACCATCGTAGTCGACGTTTTTGTACTTCTTCTTCGATCGTTGTTACTAGATCGCATCTTTCTCTAATGGTCTCGTTTCGAATTCGGTCGCGGAGTGAGACACCGAGAATCTGCCTCAAGCATCGCATTTGGAAGACTTCGAACTTTTTGAGGTCCGATTGTAGTAACGTCCACGTTTCCGATCCATAAAGAAGAATGGGAAGAACCAACGTTTGGTATAGTCGTACTTTGGTTTTGATGGTAATATTCATTCGCTTCCATATGCACCACTTGAGCGAGGCGAATGTTGCTGTTGCCTGACCGATCCGGCTATGGACATCGGCCGTCGAAGCCACTTTCTTTTCCGTAACCAACGATCCTAAATACTTGAATTGTGGGACCTGTTCGATTTGGGTTCCATCGAGGTAAACGCTGGCCTTCGAACCGTCCGTAGTGAGCACTTTGGTCTTATCCGCATTGATTTTCAATCCATATAATTGAGCAATTCCGGATATGTCGTATAAAATGTCCGTTGCTTCGGCATCAGTGTCGGCGAAAACGGCGCTATCATCAGCGAACATCAAATCGGTTATGAAGTTTGATTCGTCGTATCTAACTCCGCGTCGACCGTCGAATGCTCTCCGCATAATCGCGTCGATCACCACGTTAAAAAGTAGCGGCGATGCGACGTCTCCTTGTCGAACACCAGTTTGAATCGGGAATTCCTCAGACAAATCGTTACGGATTCGAACGCTGCTGGTTAAGCCATCGTACGATGATTGGAGAAGTTTAATGATTTTTGGTGGCACGTGTTCTGTCTCCAAGGCACTCCATAAGCTGTTCCAATCGATGCAATCGAAGGCGGATTTAAAGTCTATGAAGACGACGATTGTTCGTTTGCCGCACCGTATTCTTTCTTCCATTAGCTGACGAAGAGCGAATATCTGATCAATGCATCCTCGATATGGTCTAAATCCTGCTTGCTCCTCTCGGCTCGTTTGTTCTCGATGTTTTTGTAGCCTCGACTGTATGATTTTTGTAAATACTTTGCCGACTATTGAAAGAAGGCTAATACCGCGATAATTCTTGCATTCTCTGCTATCGCCTTTCTTTAAAATTGGCACAACGATGGCTTTCTTCCATGCCGACGGAATACGATCCGATTGCCAAATATGCGTTAGGAGAACATGTAGTTGTTGTAATAGAATGTCACCTCCGGCTTTGATCATCTCGGCGGTAACTTGATCTGGACCCGGCGCTTTACCATTTTTCAGCGATTTTATTGCCGTTTTCACTTCGTTTATTGTTGGTTCGTTATCGGAAAACGGATTCGCCGGCTGATTGATAATCGGCGGTTGCGGTGCTGGACCTTGAGGCGGATCGTGATTGTGCAGCTGATTAAAGAATTCCCTCCACCGCTGCAGGCGCTCGTGGGGGGAGATCACGAAAGTTCCATCCGATTTCTTGATGTTGTCGTTCGTTGATGTTGTTTTCCCGCCTAACCGTCGGATTGTTTGGTATAGCGTCCGGTATTCGTGCCTCGATGCTGCTTCTTCCAATTCAGCTGCAACGTTATTCCAATGCGCTTCTCGTTCCGATTTCATTCTTTGTCGGACTTCTTTGTTCAATAATCGGTATTTTTCGAAATTGACGTGTTTCATCCGTTTTCGTTGGTCGACGAGGTCTAAACAGTCGTCCGAAATCCATTGCCGCGTCCGTCGACGGATGGGTGGGCACAGCTCCGTTGCACACTTCACAAGGGACTCCAAAATTCCAAATACAAGAGCGCAAGCAAATACATATATACACAATTTCTAATTGTTTTTTGCAGTGTTTTCTCCTTTCTAATGACAATAATTTATATTATGTCGTATTGCTAAAAGAGTGAACTTTAATATAGTATAAGTATTATATAAGAATCTTATTTTATTTCTGAGAAAATTAGAATGATACAGGAAGATTTTTTTTTAATTTTGTGTAATTGTAAGTAATGTATACCTTGGATATGTGGTCAAAAAACGAAAAAATAAAGCAGTAGTGTACATCAAGAATACATGACGGACATAAAAAAAAATAGTATACGGTTTTCGTTGTAGTGATATTACTGTATTAAGGAGCTCAAAGTTTGCCTTCCGAGCGTTTTACGAATAACGACTTTCGGAAAATGGGCTGAATAAGTAAATAATATTCGTTACATCTAAAATTAAAGGCCGCTATGGTCAACATCAAGAAATGGTCCAGGTAATTCAGTAATTAAAGTTTGTAGAAATCTCTTTATTTCTTGGAATTAGAACGCCAAAAATCCACTTTTCTTGCCTTTCTGGAAAAAATATGTGAACGGGCTCTTAACCATTTACGCAGTAAAAGTGAAATTGTATGCAGTAAAAGCAAAAAGTCTTTTGTTTTAAACAATTGAGACGATAAATTTACTTATTTTGATAATACGAGTAATTCATAATTGTTGATAATATGAACAATAAACATGACCTAACGATTTAAATTATTTTTTTAATTTGAAAAACTACTTTTTATGACTTAAATATAAAAGTTAGACATATGCTGTCGCTGACTTTTTTGTAGCCATTATCAAGCTCTACAACTTTTCTCTAAAACTTAATCATATATCTCTCATCGTTAAGGCAGCGTTAGTTAGAAACCTTTTCGTTCGACCGTTTTTTCCGACTTACTTTGGAAATCCGACTACCACGGAAAAGTCTTTTCATTTTTCGGATTAATATATAGCCTATGACAATCACAAATAATGTGGCTTTCTATTGGTAAATAAATTTTTAAAATCGGTTCAGTAGATCCAGAGATTACTTCCTACAACGTCACAAACTTTACCTCTTTATAATATTAGTATAGATTCAGAATAAATCAGAATAAAATTCTGAATATATTCAGAGTATATATTTGGCAATTTAAATAATTAAATATATTGGCAATTTAAATATATTTAATAATATTGGCAATTTGAATAATTGTATATTGATTACAAAGAAGTGTACAGTGAGTGTCTATAGGTACACGCGCGATAGTGCGAATAGTCTGCTCTGATGAATATAGTCTGTCCGTTGCTTTTCCCCATTTTTTTATGCCATAATTTATCCTTGCATGTAAATAGGCATTGTAAGCCATTGTGGCAGCGAATACTCTTGCAATAAATTTACTTTCCTAAAGTAAATACTGACGAGGCTAGGGAGCTGCTTATGTCGTCATACCGCCGATCGATGGTTTTCTATTGTGACGATTCGTGGGCGGCCGATCGCCCTATTTATGCAATTATGAAATTATTTGCGGTAAAAGTCGCCTTCATTAAATAAGCCTCCGTTATACATTAGTATGCGTGCACTACAACCCCCTACAAACAAATTCTCAAGGGTTGAAAATATGCCATCTTGAGTTTCATTCCCATGTCTGGCTTTCTAAGTGTTAAAGTTCTATTAATGGTGATACCGAGAAATTTAGTTTTCCTAATAGAAGTCAATGGCTGACCATGGATGGAAAAAAATACCTGATTGTAGTAATATAGGTTGTTGTAGTGATATATGATGCGATGACTAGCTGTAATATTTTATAACTATTACTAATTTGAGCTGATCGTATTTTTAGTAATTATTTAAACTTTTTTATTTGTTATTTTTAATTTTCAGTGCTATAATCTTCTTTTTATTCATATCAACTATGTATTAAATAAAATTGATTTTTATCTTTTAGATTTTTCCACACACTTATTGAATGTAACTCAATGTTTATAGAATGTATGCCAAAAACTCAAGCTCTGCTTAGTTAGGCGGCATCGGACAGTAAACATCTTATAATAATTGACTTTAATTTGTTTTTATGATTAATTAATTTAGCTACATAATATTTTATTTGATGTATTTTTATTGTAATATATATTATTGTGAATTGCTTATATACATAAATAAATAAATATAGGATGATGACATTTTTAAGTTCCCTTTTTCCCCCAGGGTGACTCCGGCAGTCCTATGGTGCTCAGAGACACCAGGCAACAGATCGGAATCGTCTCCTGGGGAATACCTTGCGCCGTCGGAGGACCAGATATCTTCGTTCGGATCAGTTCTTTCTTGCCCTGGATATCGATGAATTCCGCATAGGGAAAACCTTTTACTTTCAAAATATTGATGAACCATCCCAGCCAGATTTTATAACATACCCATTTTTCAAACGATTATTATTATTATTTGAGACATAATAGATCAAGTTGTAATTGTAATATTTTGCTAATAATAAACAAAACTTGAAGTTTAAGCCTTTAACTTTTTCTCGTTTAAAAGATGCTAAAGAAACAAAATTACCGAAGCGGGTGGACGAGAGGGAGGGGGAGTTGGGGTTCCCGGAAAAAAAAGACGGCCGACTGGAGTAAAACAAGGCGTATTGACAACGCCTTTATCGGTCACTAACCTAACTACTTGATAATTCCGGCTGATGATATAGTTATAATCGCTGAATGTGCCAAAGACCTACAACTCATGCTGGAGCAACAATATCACGCGTCCCTGCGAACAGGTCTTAAGATGAACATGGACAAGACAAAGGTTATGGCGAAAGCCGATCTCACACCGAATCCCATTTCATTGAATGGACAACCGCTGGAGCAGGTGCAGGAGTACACATACCCAGGACAGGTGATAAAGCTCGGCCGGGACTCGATGATGGCAGAGATAAAGCGACGAACACAATTGGGATGGGCAGCCTTCGGGAAGCTGAGCTTCGTGCTGAAGTCCAGAATTCCCTAATCCCTCAAGACGCAGGTGTTCAATCAGTGCGTGTTACCGGCTATGACGTATGCTTGTGAGACATGGACACTGACTGCTGGGATGATCCATGAGCTTAAGGTGGCGCAGCGTAGCATGGAGCGAGTCATGCTCGGCATATCGTTGCACGATCGAGTCCGAAACGAGCTTATCAGAAAGCGCACGAAGGTGGTCGACGTGGGTCAAAAAGTGGCCAGGCTGAAATGGGCTTGGGCCGGCCACGTGGCCCGACGACACGACGAACGGTGGAGCAAGCGCGTTTTGGAGTGGAGACCCCGGCTAGGCAGAAGAAGTGTGGGCAGACCACCGGCCCGATGGTCCGATGACATCAAAGAGACAGCAGGACCAGTCTGGATGAGGGAAACGGACAACCGATCCGGATGGAAAGTGATTTGGGAGACGTATGCCCAACGGTGGGCGAATGCGCACTGATGATGAAGAAGAACCTTACTACTTGATAATTCCGATAATAGCGCCAAAATGAAACATGAAGTTGGGTTAGGTGCATTATCAGAACGTCTCCAATGGAGCACGCTATAAATATCCTACGTTAAGTCAAAATTATAGTGTCAAACACGCAGTGCTGTATTTGTCAATAGGCCAAATGGCCGCGGCCTAAAAGGGGCAGACTTCAAGTGACGGCAGATTTCAGAGTTCGTGCGCGATTATAAATGTAATGCACAAGCAAGCCACTTGTAGAGGTAGTTTTCTATCTATTAAAATTAAATGTTAAATCACATTTGGGTAAATGCTGTAAGTCCCCTTTGCGACTTACAAGTTGCAGAGAAACCTGAATCAACACCATTACCCAATCTCTCAATATTTATGAAGAGTCTCCATGCAACGATTGCTCAAAGTTGGATTTAGTTCTCCATATCGTGCTTTGAAATCCGAACACATTTTTTCCGGAAAACGGAGCTTTTCTCGTTTATAAAACGAGCGAAGAATTATCAAAGGTCTTCATTTTCTCAAGGAAAACTAAACTCTTTAGATTTTCTATATATATATATATATATATATATATATATATATATATATATATATATATAGAGACGGATATAATGAACACCATAAACTATGACGATATTATAGATGATTTCGCGAATGAAAACTATACCGTAAAATAAAGTATATTGGATACGACAGTATATATTTGGATATGAATGAGTTTGAACAGTGACAGTGACAATGAATTACCTTTTTATTTTTATAAGGGACTGATTTATTACAAAAACCCGATATACTTAATAACAATAATAACATTCAATTAATATTGCTACCTATCACATTTTTTTATATTAGTCGAAGCGAAATTCCCAAAAACCGCTCTAGAAATGAAGACTTTTGATTATCGGACGTTTTGGACTAATTTGACCTTCCTGATTCCGAATCTGCCCGGTGCCAAGTCAGATTTGCCCCACTATGCTTAGAGTTGGATGGATGGAATTGCAGCTCAGAATTTGATGGAACAAGATGGCATCTTACCCCGGATGTAATAGTGGTTTCTGTCCCTTTCACTTCAAAAATAAAATCCAGGTGTCAATTTTGGGGTTTCTAATGACAAAATGCGCTACGCTCTTTTCTCGCGAATAACAGAAGCCGATGTAATGCCTGCGACATCATATGCTCTGCAGCTTCACCTTCGACGAGCTCACTACCAGACGGTGGTCTGGAAGAGTGCTCACCTTGACTATTTGGAATTGCCGTCCCGTAGACTGTGGCTGGAAGACTGAACAAACCAAGCTTCTTCCTGTCCCCACCATAATCAAAGCAATACCAAAGGCGTTTACGATTATTGTGTCACGTGGTTTCAAATCCGGCTGTGCCACTAAAGCCTGCAAATGTCATAGAGATACTAATGAGCCGTCATATACGAGTATTTTTGTTATGGTTGTAGTAGTATTCGCCAAAATAAAAAATGGTTGCCTAGTAACTTCATGTGGACTGAAATCTCGTTTGTAAGAATAGAGATTTTTCTGTCGTTTTTATAATTCCTCCAATTTGCTTTAATTTTTGATACATAAGTCAAATTTACTAATATTTGTAGATCTGGTACACTGTACTCTGTACATATTACTGTGCATTTCAAACATATTGCTATTAAAATTGATTTACCAACGAAACGGTTTGGTTTTTTTACGAAAAGTCTACTGCACATTTTACATCAAATTCATAGTAAATAATAACAAAAACCAGTTGCTAGTCTCCAGGGTTAACGACTTCCGGACCACCGATATCCTGGATATTGGCAACTCGAAACTAGGCAACTAAGAGGTTGAATTAGTGCATATAGCGTTAAAAATATGTCTACTTACGGTTACCAAGATCCTGAAATGCCTACTTCCGGTATTTAGATATCTCTCTTGACCTTTGAATTGTTGTCAGCGACCTTAAGAACCCATCCAATAAGGTTCAGAATTTCTTTTTACGGCAGTGGATATACAGCCAACTTCCGGTCCTAATTGCCTCCGCTATTTTGAAAACAACACTTCCGGCTATAGTTTGGGGTCCTGAGACCTGTTTCATTGTACTTGGGGACCCAATACCCTGAAATTGATACCCGGAACGCCATTTTGAAACGAAAGTTACAGAAACTATCCATACATCCGAGTTTTAAGACGCCATCTCGAATTATGAGCACAGGGGTGACAATCTCTGACTTGGCACCTGGCACATTCGGATATACAAGGGTCAAAATAGTCTAGAAGCGCCCGGAAATCAAAAATCTCACGATTTGCCTTTAGAACTCATATTATAGGGATTCGCGTCCCGTCTATAACTCGTCTGTCTCGGTACAAACAAAAGTAGCGTGGCTAAAAGCTGTAGGGATAACGTTGTTGTGACCGCCATATAGCCAATTCGTGCTACTTGGGAGGCCATTATTACAGCGAATGTCCGTGCAAGATATTTACTTTTTCGTAATGCAAATACTGTCGAGGCTTAGAGCGGGGGTGGTTGCGGACCAGAAGGCGACCGCTCTTGAAACGACCATCGGCTACCCGATCCTGGGTGAACAGCCGGGCAAAGGATGCCGTGGTCCGCGATAGATTCGGTATACACCGTTTCACCGCTTCGTAAGGGAGACGACCGCGCAAGCGACCTCGAACTCGTAACCAATCGAGAGGCTGGAGTAATCTGGTCGCAATTGGATGTAAGGGCGTGAGTGTAAGCCCGCTGGGTAGCATTCCCGGTTATCTCGCGGTTAAGGCGTTGGCCTCTTACGGGCTTGTGGCGGAGCTTGATGGTGAACTGTTTTTGTCCAAGTCTTCTGCGCTCACTTCAGGGAGACAGATCGACTAATCGTTAAAACTTCCTGAGGTGACGGGCTCGCCCGCAGTAGTTGGTAACTCTAGTTGTCGAGGCTAGGGAACTGCTTATGTTGTCTTTGTGGCTAAAATTTATAATGACTAAATGGCTAAAATCGCCCCTTATTTAAACAATGCAGAGACTCCAATGTGCAACATTTCAAAGCAAAGCAATCTTGCCGAAGTATTGCGTGAAGAAAAAATAATAGTATGAGACGAAAGCACCATGGCACATAAGAGAGGTATTAAAGCGTTAAATAGAACTCTGCAGGACATAGAAACAACAATACTTTAATGGGTGGTTTGACAATGCTACTAGCTGGAGAGTTTGAAACTGCACCCAGTCGTTCTATCAGTTGAGTGGCTATGGGGCGCTTCTTTTATCCAACGTAAGGACCAACAACTGCATTCGGTTTTAACACACCCGGGGTTTGCAGTGGTATTACACCTTTACAAGCCTCATAGATCGAGCTATATTTTGGGTCGGTTTGAAGACCGTTTTGATATCGAATTTGTAACATCTTACTTATTCAATCTTTCACGTCTTTAAAGTAGGTAGGTACTCTAGAAAAGGTAAAAATCTGTTTTTCAATTTCGTCTATTTTGCATCGTGTGCGTATGGCATATTTCCCGTATCCATTTTCGTAAGGACATCTTTGATCGTCCTTTAAGCAATTTCAAGCGGAAACGTTTTTAATTATTTTATAATACTCGTATCAAATAACTGCGATAGTCTTGAATTTAGTAGGTTATTTTTAATACGTTTATCTAATGTAGTCGAATATCTTCGATATCCAAGTAGATTACTTCGTGATATAGCTTATCGCTTGGTATTAATTGATATAAAATTCTAGATAATATACCGATTAATAAATGGGAGGAAAAAAATAGCGATTATTCGTCGAAATTTATTTGATTAAAATGGTACTGAAAACTGGGGTTTGCTTTGCCGTGCTGTTGGCCTTGGTCCAAGGTATGAATATTAAATTTTAATAATTAAATCGTAATTGGTGATGTGAATTTTGGCTCATTATTATAACTTCAAGAAATTCTTATTTTTCAAGCCATTTAAATAGAGAAAAGTAAACATATGGAATAAGGGGATATCATGGATTATAAAGATCTCTCAGCTTGTGTCTCATCAACAAATTGACTGACGTGGCAACGGCTCAATTAGTTCACTTCAGCTGCTTTCATAGCATTGTGTCTTATGACATTCCGTTATGGGGTAGGGCTGCTGATTTTGAAACCACCTCCGCGCTGCAAAAAAGGCTATTTGGTCGATATACGAGTATAAGCTAGGTTCTAAAGAGACGCTCCGGGAACATTTAGGAAATTAATATCCACACTTTCGCTGGAAAACGAAATATTAGCACGGGCGGCCGATGCGACACGGTGGGTTGGGGGCCGAGGTCGGCCGCCCGTCGGGAACCGAGCATTACCGACAAAAACCGAACTGTGCATGCCTTATCTAGATCAGGTTGCGACGGTATATACGAATAACACACGGAAATATGATTAAAAATAATGTCTATGCCGAAGTACTCTAAATTATTTATAAATAACCAGATTTCATTTAAATTAAAAGGCGGGTGAAACCGCGGCGCACAGCCAGTACTTTATATATGGAATTTCAGCAAGTGTACACAATGATTTACGTTGGTTTTTTTTTCATTCCATTTTATTTTAAATAATGATTCAGCCTTTAGGGTACTCCTTGAAACTAGTTGTAAATGGGACACGAATACAACAGTAAGTATGCCCTAAATACGCTACGCGAAAGGTGAATGTTGATTTTTAGCTTTATGGATGTCGGTAAAAGTAATTATACGCTCTCTATAGTTTCTGTGGATGTATCCTTACTATTGACTTTATGTGGTAGCGAATGGTTTCCTGCAGCTTGGGCCATACGATCCTATTTGTTCTCGGATCGGCCAAACTCACGATTCAGCTCCTATTCAGAAGCCTCCTCGTGTGGAAGGCTATATCCCGGGTAAGACTCTCGCGTCTCAGACCTTACGGCTGGTGGACCGGTTTATCCTGGTGGGGTTGCCTTCCGGCGCTACTAGGCGGTTTGCGCACCGGTCGGCGACCCCTCTCGGTTGTACACTCTGACTAATTGCTGAGAGAGTCTGGGGACTATGGAAATATACTGTCTGCTAAGCAGCGGGGCTGGATGTTAACCTGTTGCCATGCCATTCTTGAAACGACCGATCGGCCACCCGATCCCAAGTGGTATGACGGGCATAGGACGCCCATGTCCGCGATAAATTCTTATTGAATTACCGCTAAAATACAACAGATAGAGGAGATATCCTTCCAAACTGGTAGACTGTAGATTTGTGTTTCTAATCCTTCTACGCTCATCCCATGGCTGAAAGAACGATCACATATCGTTCTACCAGACTGGGATGACGGATTCCCCCGTTGTAGTCGACGCCGCCTCACTATTGACTTTATGTAGAATCACAAAAGGTCTACTGATTCCATCCTGTAATTCTGCCAAATAATCTTTTATTATTTAATAAATTATAATTTACAATATTGACAATTTAATAAATATAATACGTAGCACCGATATTACTTAAATCTCTAGCAGAGTTCCAAATCCAATATACCAAACCCGTCTCTTGTACTGGTTGCCGATTCCTGTCTATCTGTCAATGTACATCAAATGTCCTATGTGTGAGTCAAATATAGGTTAGAGTTTATACTTGATTACCTTATAAAAAATATGCAATATTGGACAAAAATTTTACAACAAAAAAAAACGACTCCAGTTTTTTTTATAAGAATAAGAATAAGAATCTCTGTTACTTCTTTTGACTTTAGGGGAACTGAACAAGGCAGAACACCCTTTCCTGGAATTGTACAAAGATAGCAGGATCGTCGGAGGAGAGGAAGCTCCCGATAACTATGCCTCGTTCATCTGCAGTCTCCAGCGTGGTTCTACTCAGAGGTCACACTTTTGTGGAGGAGCTATTATAAATCCGAGGACTGTGCTGACGGCAGCTCACTGCATCGACGCTGTTAGGACTGGTCCAAACCTTAATCCGTACGTACCTAGAATAAAACAAAATCACTAAAATCTGTATGCAGCACTTTATGTTTGTAGTTTCAAACATACAACATTAGATGTTTTTCATGATGACGAGTTTCAACACTGATGATCTTCGATGCAAGGGTTTTAATTTTCCAGATTCCCGGTAATTTTGACGTGGAAATGTCTATATGTATATTCGCTGGTTACAATGGTAGCCGGTCGAACTTTCTAGTGTGACAAAATATCATCAGATATTTAATCAATTGCTAATACATCAAATATTGGAAATATATATGAGACTAGTAATGCGTGAGGATTGGAAAGATCATGTTTGTGCGTGTTTGTCGCGTAGGAAGTAGTTTTCCTGTGACGTCATCGTGCGGATGTGACGAATGCGCTTGATTGTTTCGAATTAGGGTAGAGACACACTAGTCCCACGAACGCAACGTACGCAACGCATTATGACATCTGGCCCTTGAATTTGTATGAAAGCAGACACACTTATCCCACGCAACGTCGCGTGAGATAAGGCCAGGCGCGCACAGCAATGCGGTACGTTGCGGATCGTTTTTTTACGCCGAACGGAAAAAACATCGATTATTAGTTATTCGTTGTCTATGCAAGTCTCTACCGTCGATCTGCGTAATAATTTCCGCAGTGGGCGAGGTTCTATACATAGTGAGTTTTATTTAACTGGCATCCTTGAAGGGGGGCAATCAGTACGACCAAGTAAACAACTTTTGATAAACAATTGTGAGAAAAAAAAAACTTATTTTTTTAAATTTGGAAATTTTATTTTGTTGAAATAGTATAAAAAGCGCTGAGCCCGATGCGCCATCTAGCGGTAGGTAAAATATCGCTAATATTGTTTATTAGCGGCAGCGGAGCGCGCTCAAATGCTTGTCAAACTTTTATTTAACAGTCAAGCTCTTAAAAATTTTAAATAAATTAAAAGAAATAATTTTTTTTTGTTTTTCCAAATTTTTTTGTCAACAGTTTATTAGTTGTTCTTACTGATTCACCCCCTTGAATGATGCCAGTTAATTAAAACTCATCCTGTATAACTCCATAGTATGCAAAAACACGTCCGGTGCAAATCACAGCAAATCTGCAGCAATCCACGAAATTTAAATCGGACCGATTTTTACTTTCCTGACGACCTATCGGAAAGGAAAGTATTGTGATCGCGCTAAAAAAAAAATTTGAGATGAAGATGGGAATATATATTTTGAGACTCCCTGAGACGATTGAGACTATTTCCAGACCGATCTCTGTCTGTATGTATGTCTGTATGTCTGTATGTCTGTATGTATGTATTCTTCCACGATAGCGCCCAGACGCTTAATCGGATTGAGCTGAAATTTGGTATATAAGCTTCTGTTAACCGTCGGAGGAACCCATTAGTTTTTGGAGTCCCTACGCCCTACGGTTGTGGTACCTCCCATACAAATTTGGGGTTCCCGGCGAAAAAATTGTTTCCGCGATAGCGCCCAGACGCTTAATCTGTCTAAGTTAAAATTTGGCATAGAAGCTTCTGTTAACCATCGGAAGAACCTATTAGTTTTTGGGGTACTTACGACCAACGTTTGGGGTACCTGCCATACAAATTTGGGGAACCTTGATTACATATTGTCCCCGCTTTCAAAATTTCTTTCTCCAATCGATAGGTATGGTCAGTGTGAATAGTCCAGTTGATTTTGGGGTCTGTACGATCTACGGTTGGGGTACCTGCCATACATATTTGGGGTACCTGCCATACATATTTGGGGTACCTGCCATACATATTTGTAAACTACTTTTTCAATAAACTTTTTCAATAAACGTGATAAACATTCGTTTATTAGTAGATATTTTAATTGATACTAGTCAGGAAAGTCTTGGGGTGACACAACAGATTTTTTTCCCTAGTGCGCGCGCTTTCATGTGATTCTATAGTTCACAGATTTTCCAAAAATAAAACGCACGGAATTCTACCGCAGTGCGCAGTTAGCCTGAGTATGTCTCTAAGCGTGCAAATTCAAAGGACAGATGTCATAATGCGTTGCGTACTTTATCTGCGCGGGGCAAGTGTGCCGGCAACGTTAGGGGTCCGGCGGACTGGTTCGATGTACGCAACGTGCGCAACGCATTATGGCATCTGGCCCTTGTATTTGCATGAAAGCAGATACACTTATTCTGGGATTCAAACTTTGCGTGGGATAAGTGTGTCTGCTTCCTTCTAAATTCAAGGACCAGATGCCATCTTACGTTGCGTACGTTGCGTACGTAGGCCCAATGTGTAGGCCCAGTGTGTAATAACTCCGATATCGCAACTAGCAATATTTTTCCCAGATGGCGGCTCGAGCGCAATATATAGAGTAGGAGACTTATAGTATGTTTAGGAGTATGCTTTAATGAACACCTGTGCCAAGTTTCAAAACATTATCAGTTATTTCCGCTGAACGTCGAACTTTGATCCTATTTGACTGCTAAAGTATATAAATACGCCTCTCTACCATTTTTAGTACGCCGCTCCACCATAACTACGCCGACTTTTAGTATGTTAAAACAGTACGCCTCAATGAACATATGTGCCAAGTTTCAAAACATTATCAGTTATTTCCGTCGAACGACGAACTTTGATCCTATTTGACTGGTAACGTAACGTAAATGCCCCGCTCTACCATGCCATGAGTTACATTTTTTTACTAATTTTTAATCGTGAGATTTCAATAAGAAATATATTGCTGTAATTCAGGTAAGTGTGGTTTTCAGAATATATTTTTGGTATATCGATATCTCTTACGATTCAAAAGTAAACCTATTATTATGTATATTACCAATTATTTTGTTTGTTTTCTTAATTGATAGGTTAATTTTCCTCAAAAAATGAAATCCTTATCCGAAAATGATATAACCACTTATCCGATTTATACGAAAATGATATACCACTTGCCCTAATACCTATAGTTTGGGAGATATAGGACTCAAAGTGAAGCGCGGCGGAATCAAACCTTGTCCCACTTTCCCCCCGACACGCGCGCGGTGGTAACTGATGGCTCCTGGTTTAAATCCATTCAGCACCAACTAAGAAATAAATGTGCCGGGTATGAGCCTTTAATCACAAAAGGCAGGGTTCCCATACAAAATGTTGCACTAAATCGTTAGCTTGATTGTCAATCGTCAGTTGACTAGGCTGTCTTCATATTAATAATTTATGATATAAAAAAAATGTTTACAACATTTCTGTACAGAATTTTCTAAGCTTTATTTTTTACAGTTACCATAATTCCGATATCGCTAAAGTTAGCGAGTTATATGCAAAAAACTAAATTGGAGCGCCATTTTTTCAAGATGGCGGCTCGAGCGCAACAGGTAGAGTAGGGGACTTTTGGTATGTTTAACAGTACGCATCAAAGAACATCTATGCCAAGTTTCAAGCTATTACCAATTATTTCCATCGAAATTTGTTCCTGGCTATTTGTGGCGAAATTTGTTCCTGACTGTTCCTGGAAATTTGTGACTGGGCTAACAATAAAAATCGTTTACGGAATATAAGTGAGAATAGTTGATAAGTTGAAAATAACAAATTCATTAAATGTGTCCTCTCATATGGAAATTATGGAAAACTCCAGTCAGAGGAGATATCACTTCGAAAGCAATTCAATAAGCCAAGCAGTATAGTGCCGAGCGAATGCGAGAGCTACGACAGCATCGAAAAGAAAACGAGAAAATAAAGCAAGACGATTACGTAGGTGTTCCATCGGGCGTGCAGCGGCCGGCGACAGTCCTATCGTACACGGACCCTATCGTAGACATGACTTAAGTAGCGAGTCAGTGCATGTTCGTAAAACCACATTCGTCCGACGCTGACTGACGCATCCGTCATCTCCTCCACTCTAAGACGCTGATCCAACTCGATCGTATCAGCGAGCGCCATATATGTATGGTGACGACACGTAACGTAAGTTGAGTGCGATTCTACGCGGCGTTTCTCCATATTAAATATGTTACAAATCATGTGGCCAGATCGCTGTCACGTCGCGTACGTGGAGTAGCATAAGCTAAATATGAATCCACCCTAATTGTATAGAACGTCATACCGTAAGCTGTTACCAAGTTTTCATCGATACCCAAGTTTTATTTATTTAATGATTTTCTCCATTATCATTGTATTATACATTTCAGGAGTGTCTTTGCTTACGTTGGATCCAATTCGATTCACACTGGTGGAACTCTCTATCGTTTGGTTCGCTACGTGAACCATCCGGCGTGGCACTCTCCCACCATCAAGAATGACATTGGACTATTATTCCCTGAAACACCGATTGTTTTTAACGCTAGAGTAGGGGCTTCGTCTCTACTCTCGGGGTACATTGGCGGTGGCATTGAGGCCAGTGGCATGGGCTGGGGAACCGAAGAGGTAAGAATGCACTTATATAATTACAGAACCATTATATTATATTAAGAGCACTAGGGCGGTAGGGCGGTGTCTACTACAACAGGCGAACCCGTCACCCCAGGCTGGTATAACGATATGGATCATTCTTTCAGCCGTGGGATGAGCGTAAAAGACTTAGAGATAAAACAATCTACCGTTTAGCTCCGCCAAAAAGCCCGTTACAGGCCAATACCTTACGGCGAGGCACCGGAAAAGGTATCCAGCCGGTATCCTTGTCCCCTAACTACCAGTTTTGGTAGGATATCTCCGTCGGGAGTAAACCTTCAGGATACCTCCATCCTCCCGACTGGTTACGGGTTCGAAGTCGCTTACGCGGCTTCTGCCTGTTGCAATTACAGCGGTAATTTGAATTTATCGCAAATCTGGGCATTCTTTGCCCGTATTGCCACACGGAATCGAGTGGCCCAAGGTCATTTCAAGAGTGGCATGACAACAGGTCAACATCCACCCCCGCTGCTTAGGAGACAGTATATTGTTATAGTTTCCAGACTCCTTCAGCAATTAGTCAGAGTGCACAACCTGAATAGGAGCTGAATCGTGAGTTGAGAGTGAAGAGCCGAACCGAGAACAAAATGGATCTTGTGTCCCAAGCTGCACGTAACCGTTCCCTACCGCCTAACCGAAGAGCAATTGCATTTAATACTACGCCTTCACGGCATACTAAACGGAAGAGTGGATAGCCCACTCATATTGGCCCAAATTGGTTTCTTCGTGCCTGATAATTACGTTCGAACAAGATCACACGCACTCTTGGCTCGATGTACGAGATGGTCGGCATTAATATCAAAGGCCTACTGTTGTCGATCGCACCAAAGGTAGAAATAAGTCTCCCATCCAGATGAGTGTTTAAATTAAACCTCCAAGTTTTGCTTGGTTCAGTTTATAAATATTATGTTTTTATTTTGTTCTTGGAATGTGTATGTTGTTCTTGTATATATTGTTATGAGTTTATTACGTTCATTGTTTTAAAACATCGTATTCAATCTTATATAGTCTGTAAGGTTGTTAGAAAATACAAATTAAAGTGAAAATGAATATTACCCTATAGTGGTCGCGGATGGCCCAACAATTAACTTATGACATACACCTACCTTGAGTTTTGCACGTATCATATACGGGCATATTTTACATACATACATACATACATTTTCATCGTGTCCAATTGACGGCTAAAGACCGCTCTTGGACGTGTCAAAATAATTGGGTTAGGTAGTAAGTCTCGTTACTACTCTTTACTGAACATACATAGGTAGTCAAGAATTAACTACTAGAATAAATATCGTACTGTTTGTTAATTACGTGGACACCCATCAACATAATGTATTTATTTTTACTATGTTCCTCCTTACCTTCCTGGTCCCTCCCTTCCTATCCTCTTTCTTTTCTCGTTTTTTTTTCTCTTATCACTTAAATAATCTTGATGTTCATTTAGTGGAAAATTGTCTCTGGTGTAAGTTTTATATCTATCTTGTTTGGCTACTTAATTTTATACACTGTTATTTTCCTGAATAAAAGAAAATAAAAAATAAAAATAGATTGTCAAACTATAAGTATAAATAATCAAAATAGAAGCCTAATATTTGAAGTAGTTAGTAATTCGAAAAGATACGTAGTAAAATTATTCATCGTAATATTCAAATTGTCAGTAAAATGTTAAATAATGAAATTGAATCTACGTTTTGCATTTTAAACTAAAAGTACAGATATAAGACCATAAAAAATAATCAGATAATAAGGCTCTACTTTTTAAGTAATTTAAATGGGCACAATATTTGAAAAATCATGGCTCTCAAATTCGGACAGATTATAGAAAGGGTGGCCTATCAGCATCTCCTTGATGTTTTTTTTTTAATTTTATGTCCTCCAGCTGTTTAAGTTTTGTAGGGAGTAGATTATCGAATTTAATGCTAAGGTACAAGTAGCTTTTCTGTACTTTTGTCAGTAGTATTCGGGGTATGCGTAAAAGGGTGCTACCGCGGGTGTGATGCGAGTGAATGTCTGCATTAATTGCAGTTTCTGCGAGGTGCTGTCGAGCATACATTAGTCACTGGTATATGAACGCCGAATACATAGTCATTACCCTTGCCTTACTGAATTATTCTTTGCATGAGGTCCTAGTCGTTACCTGATACATGCTGCGCAGTGCTCTCTTTTGGAAAAGAAAGATTCTTTTACTGGTTGCGGCATTTCCCCGAAATATTAGTCCATAAGTCATTAATGAGTATACTGATACGCAAAGTATACTGATTTCGCTGCCGCAAAACCACAAAGATTTCTGATTTTTTTAATAGAGTAGGTATATCGAGCTACATAGCTTACTAGCTAATTGATGGATGTGCGCATTCCATTAAAATTTACTGTGAATCCTAGAAATCTTAATCCTAGAAAATGTATATCTTCTGTAATTCATTTAAATAGTCAACATTGGCAGGTCTTAAGCGAAAAGGAATTATTTTTGACTTTGTAATATTTAGACGTAATTCATTAGCATTAAACCAACTCAAGAGTTGATCAATCGTATACCTAATTCTATTTATTAATTATTCCTTATTTTCGTCACAGAAGATAAGGGATGTGTCATCTGCAAATAGTGTAATGTCATCATTCTCGGATGACACACATCCCGGCAAGTCATTGGTGTACACTAAAAATAAAAATAGACCTAGAATGGAACCTTGAGGTACACCTTTTGTTACCAGAATCGGTTGGCTTCTTGTTCCATTTACTTCTGTCGTTTGATACCTATTTTGTAGGTATGATTGAATTAGATTTAGCCCTTTGTCTCTGATGCCATAGTCTTCTAATTTATTCAGTAAAATATTGTGGTTAACGCAGTCAACTGCTTTTGATAGGTCACAAAATAGACCAATAACTGTTTTTGAACTATCCAACCCATTCAATAACTTATGCAGTAGTTTCGATGTAACATTAACAGTCGGTAATCCTGCCCGAAAACCAAACTGTTTACTGTTAATAATGTCGTGAGTGTCGAAAAATTTAGTAATATATATAGAAAAGTTTTACATGTATCATATACGATTCCAGGCGATGGATTTCGCCCACTTTCACTTTATATAGAGATTCCTCTTCTCATATTTTCCCATACTAAAACAATGTTTGTAAATGACTATTAACCGTGATGACAGCGTGACCACCTAGTCTACGGTCGAATTATGCATATTGGGCCCGATTGCGTTTCTTTGTGAACTAAACCTGAAATTAGTTCAAGTGAACGAGATAGAGCAGTACGTTAGTGCGGAATATGAAACGAACGATCGTCGATAAAAACTACCTGCCGAACTACTTGTCCGAATAAATTTGAACACATTTCGTGCGGTCTTAGATTCAGATGCTTTATATATCTTTGCTGGGCAGTTTTAATGCGAAAAGTGACAACCGTTCATTTCACATTCCGCTCTAGCGTATTGTCCTGTCTCGTTCACACGAACTAATTTTCGATTTTAGTTCACGAAGAAACGCAATCGAGCCCATTGTGTCAGTTACTACAACGACTACTCGATATTTATGGATAATACCGCGAAATTCGAATATAAAATACTTTGAATCATCAGTATGGCGCCAACGTGACACGCTACATTCTATCATTTTTGTTGCAGCTCGGAGGCACTGTCCCAGTTAATCTAAAACGTCTGAATACGACGACCTTAACGCACCAACAGTGCGTGCAGATGCGCGCAGAAGCTGTGGAAGAACACGGATTTAACTCACCCCATATCGACGATCAGGCTGAGATCTGTGTCTTCGAATCCCGCGGCAATGGAATGTGCCATGTGAGTAAAAATCATAATAATAATAAAACTCAGTTTTAAGAAAAAGGCAAGTTTATTGCCCTGGATACAAAGGGAAGGAAGGAGACTAGAGAACGAAAGGGATTCAGGAGGAAGGAAGGTTATGTTATAGTTTCGGTTTCGGTGTATGTGCTCCTTACAGGTCCTCGGAAGTGGAAGTCCTCGGATGTTCTCAGATATCTGATACGCAATTCACGTATTCCTTTACGTTATGGAAAGCTTGCTGAGTGAGTCGTTGTTGGAGCAGTCTCTCGGATTCTACACTGTTTAGAAATCTAATTGGACCCTGCAGAATTTTTAAAAGTTTAAAACCCAGATATAAGTACGTAGGACTTTTGATATCTATCACGACGTATTTCGGAAGGTCAATGTTGTCGCGACTTCGAATGAGAGAGTTGTCTGACGGCATAAACCTCACACTCACTTGCATTCCTTTGGCACGAATCTTATAATATATTCAGGATAAATCAAAATAAAATTCTGAATATATTCAGAGTAGATTTTTTATTTATTTATTTATAGTATTACACAAGTTCATTTGTACAGTTTACCATATCATGTTGTATATATATATATATATATATATATATATATATATATATATATATATATATATATATATATATATATATATATATATATATATATATATATATATATATATATATATATATATATATATATATATATATATATATATATATATATATATATATATATATATATATTTGATAAGGTTTGTAAAGAAATCCGTTTATAGGATGATGTTTTTATTTACAATAAAATTAGTAAAAGCTACTTAAAAAGTAGCGAAGGAAATCCCAGCTTGTATTGGGAAATGCTTATGTTTGAATGAGATATAGGTACTTACGGATGTGCACGACTTTCGACGGTGCAATGTAAGTTTAAAGGTCCTTTTGCAGTCGACTAACGATCACTATTCATCCATATATCTCATAAATAGGGCTTATCTTTATGCAACACAAAATGCCTTCAATTGAGACGAATTAAGCGAAAAAATAAAAAAATAAACTATTGATCACTTCGGCAAAGCCGTTTTCTAAATGAAAGTGACATTACGAAATAATTCAAATTTCGAATGCTACTAACATTTAAAATATGATACAATTGGCTGAGTTTCTTATCAACGAGCCATTAAATCGAAATAAAAAAAACCTCCATATGCTCAATGAAATGAAAGAAGAAACTTCAATCTTAATTTCTGGCAGAGGAGTTTATAATAAAGATTGTATAATGTTATCAAAATAGGGTAAACCTATATAAAATTGTATAATATTAAAAAATTGTAAAGAAATATTGTAGAAAACAATATAATATTGTTATATTTGATAAGGTTTGTAAAGAAATCCGTTTATAGGATGATGTTTTTATTTACAATAAAATTAGTAAAAGCTACTTAAAAAGTAGCGAAGGAAATCCCAGCTTGTATTGGGAAATGCTTATGTTTGAATGAGATATACTTACGGATGTGCACGACTTTCGACGGTGCAATGTAAGTTTAAAGGTCCTTTTGCAGTCGACTAACGATCACTATTCATCCATATATCTCATAAATAGGGCTTATCCTTATGCAACACAAAATGCCTTCAATTGAGACGAATTAAGCGAAAAAATAAAAAAATAAACTATTGATCACTTCGGCAAAGCCGTTTTCTAAATGAAAGTGACATTACGAAATAATTCAAATTTCGAATACTACTAACATTTAAAATATGATACAATTGGCTGAGTTTCTTATCAACGAGCCATTAAATCGAAATAAAAAAAACCTCCATATGCTCAATGAAATGAAAGAAGAAACTTCAATCTTAATTTCTGGCAGAGGAGTTTATAATAAAGATTGTATAATGTTATCAAAATAGGGTAAACCTATATAAAATTGTATAATATTAAAAAATTGTAAAGAAATATTGTAGAAAACAGTATAATATTGTTATATTTGATAAGGTTTGTAAAGAAATCCGTTTAGATAATAATTATTAACGTGTAGAGTAAAAGTAAAAATATATGTTTGAAAGTAAAAATATATGTCTAAAATTGAAGAATAATGCGAAAAATTTGAGAATAATGCGAATTATATTGACAATTTCAATAATTTTATATTGATTACAAAGAAGTGTACAGTGAGTGTCTATAGGCACATGTCTATAGGCTATAGGCACACCAGCGATAGTGCGAACAGCCTGTTCTGATGATATTCTCTTTTTGTTCGTTGCTTTTCCCTATATTGGTATGCCATAATTTATCCTTGTATGAAAACAGGCATTGTAAGCCATTATGGCAGCGAATACACTTGCAATAATTTACTTTTGCTAAAGTAAATACTGACGAGGCTAGGGAGCTGCTTATGTCGTCAATGTGTCTTAACCGCTGTAATGCCAATACCGCCGATCGATGGTTTTCTATTGTGACGATTCGTGGGCGACCGATCGCCCTATTTATTATTTTATTATTTTTTTATTTTATTAATTTTAGGAATCTTACAGCTAGGTATACGGTTATTACAAATTAATATGTATATAAGGCCAATTACAAGGTTCCACAAGTAAAAATGTATGAATAGATATATAAAAGGGGGAGAAAAAAAGAAAAACAAGTAGACTAAGAAAAAACTAAACAAAATAGAACAAAGGATTAGCCAAAGAAGGCGTCAGCCAGTAACTTCTTGAGCTGCTGGACTGACATATTAAATAAGTCAATGTCATATTGGGTAGCTACATCATTGAAACTTTGGCTTGCTCTCAATAGATAACTGTTTAGCCTGTAATTGGTGTTAGCTCTGGGGATAAACAGGGTGCATGGTCTTCTGATCGGATCAGCAGAGACCCTCAACCCAACCTTCTCTAATAAATCCGGGCAGTCAACTGAGCCATTTGCTATCTTCAATAGGTAGGCGACATCTGCAATATGGCGTCTTGTGGCTAAAGGTAAGAGGTGAAATTTATGACAACGTTTAGTGTAGTCTGGAAAAAATTTTTTTACTTTAAATTGTAGGTGTCGTACAAAACGTCTCTGAATTCGCTCAATGCGGGTAATGTAAGTGTTATAGCTGGGGTTCCAGATTTGTGATGCATATTCCAAGTGACTACGTACGTATGCAATTATGAAATTATTTGCGGTAAAAGTCGCCTTCATTGAATAAGCCTCCGTTATACATTAGTATTTATTTATTTATTTATTTAGTACTTTATTCATTTTTTATACATATATCCACATTATTACTAATGTTATAAAGTAACTCGGAAAAATTTAACACGCAAATGTAGCAAATGGTCAGTGCCCACCTAACTAGGACTGTAATGTCCTGTATCTAGGCTGTAGGGGGTTGTATGCGTGCACTACAACCCCCTACAAACAAATTCTCAATGGTTGAAAGTATGCCATCGTGAGTTTCATTCCCATGTCTGGCTTTCTAAGTGTTAAAGTTGTATTCATGGTAATACCGAGAAATTTAGTTCTCCTAATAGAAAGTCAATGGCTGACCATGAATGGAAAAAAATAACGGATTGTAGTAATATGGGTTGTTGTAAAGATATAGGATGACTAACTATAATATTTTATAGCTATGACTAATTTGAGCTGATCGTATTTTTAGTAATTATTTAAACTTTTTTATTTGTGATTTTGAATTTACAGTGCTATAATCTTCTTTTTATTCATTTCAAATATGTGTTATATAAAATAGATTTTTACCTTTTAGATTTTTTCACACACTTATTGAATGTAACTCAATGTTTATAGAATGTATGCCAAAAACTCAAGCTCTGCTTAGTTAGACGGCATCAGACAGTAAAAATCTTATAATAATTGACTTTAATAGCTTTTTATGATTAATAAATTTATCTACATAATGGTTTATTTGATATTTTTTATTGTAATATATTATTGTGAATTTGCATATATACATAAATAAATAAATATAGGATGATGACATTTTTAACTTCCCTTTTTTCCTCAGGGTGACTCCGGCAGTCCTATGGTGATCAGAGGCACCAGGCAACAGATCGGAATCGTCTCCTGGGGAATGCCTTGCGCGGTCGGAGGACCGGATATGTTCGTTCGGATCAGTTCTTTCATACCCTGGATATCGATGAATTCCGCATAGGGAAAACCTTTTACTTTCATAATATTGACGAACCATCTCAGCCAGATTTTATAACATACCCATTTTTCAAGCGATCATTGTTATTATTTGAGACATAATAGATCAAGCTGTGAATGCAATATTTTGCTAATAATAAACAAAACTTGAAGTTTAAGCCTTTACCTTTGAATTGTTTCTCGTTTAAAAGATGCTAAAGAAACTAAATTACCAAGGCGGGTGCACGAGAGGGAGGGGGAGTTGGGGTTCCCGGAAAAAAAAGACGGCCGACTGGAGTAAAATAAGGCGTATTGAGAACGCCTTTATCGGTCACTAACCTAACTACTTGATAATTCCGATAATAGCGCCAAATTGAATCATGAACTTGGGTTAGGTGCATTGTCAGAACGTCTCCAATGCAGCACGCTACAAATATCCTACGTTAAGTCAAAATTATAGTGTCAAACACGCACTGCTGTATTTGTTATCGCATTTTTTAATATTAGTCGAAGCGAAATTCTCAAAAACCGCTCTAGAAATGAAATTTGTTTGTTTGTTTGAAAAGCTTTATTGCACACACATAAGAGTACAATGTGGTGGGCCTATTGCCAAGTGGCAATATCTTACGACCATACCGCCAGGGTTATTGTGACTAAAGGTTTATGTGGGCAAATTGATTTACAAGTAATAAATGAAGACACTTACATAATAGTCATCATATCATAGTATAAAATATAAAACAGTGATTAGTGACGTATGCCAACTCGAGGAGTGGAATATATGGACATGCAAAGGAAACGGGAGGGGAGGGGGGTATTCATGAGTTGAGTAAATGTCTCTTTAACGATTTTTTAAACCCGCTCAGGTTTTCAAGTTCCAGAGTCGGGCCGCCTGCACTGCGAAAGACCTAGACATTAGCCAGTAATAGATTTTCCTGAGAGCGCAATGGAAGGCCATGGGATGAAATCGGAGAGAAGAGGTTATACAAATAAGTAGGACAGTTTGACTGTAGTACGCGGAAGAGTAGGACGAGTATGTGAAAATCCCGACATCGTCTAATGGGAAGCCACTCTATTTGCCTGCGAAAGTTTGATATGTGATCAAACTTCTTCAGGGAATAAACAAAGCGAATACACGCGTTTTGAATCCTATCTAGCTTATCGAGTAGTTCTTCATTCGCATCTAGATAGGCCACATCGGCGTAGTTAATTAGCGGTAAAAGAAAAGATTGTGCCATTTGGCGTTTAATACAAAGAGGTAAGAGATTCTGAACACGTTTAAAAGAATGGAGACTTGCAAAGACTCTACGACTGACCTCACTTACTTGATGATGCCAAGATAAGTTTTCATCAATGAGCAGGCCAAGGTCTTTCACAGAACTGCTGTAAGGGACAACGACGTTGTCGATATTGATAGGAGGGAGATTATTTTTATACTTGGCAATTAGTGAGCGACTTCCGATGACGATTGCTTGGGTTTTTGACGGATTAAGAAGCAGGCCATTGTTACGAGACCATACCGCTATCGAGTTTAAATCGGAGTTTAATGCGGTTATAGCACTGGCCGCGTCCATGGGAGCGAAACTAGCATAGAGTTGAACGTCGTCGGCATAAGGTGACATAACAAGTTTTCAGAGATGGAGATAGTAAATAAGCAGAAAAGGAGAGGTGGTAAATTATAAATTAGGTACCAGAATATTCTAGAAAATACCTGAAAGGGTCGGGCCCAGCGCCAAAATATGCCGTTAATATTTAATTAAAATGCAGAAAGTAATTTCAATATTATTACCGTAGCTTGTATAGGAGATATTCCAACCAAAAATCACAATATTGGACCAACAAGGTATCTGTGTACCAAATTTCAAGTCTCTAAGTCCAATAAGTCGAAATTGAAATATGACTACTGCGCCTGGTGGACCGATTTCAACTCTTGCCTATCCCTGCATACCAAATTTCAGCTAAATCGGATTAAGCATTTAGGCGTTATCGTGGAGGAATAAGCACAGACGGACACAAATAGACAGACTTCAATCTGGAAATGGCCATAATCATCTCGGAAGGGGTGGGGGGGGGGGGGGGGGCCAAAATGGATAATTTCATCTTCATCTCGATTTTTTTGATCACGTTCATAATACCTTCCATCCTCGTCGGTTAGTAGATCGGGAAATAAAAAATAATACAATTTCAAAAAATATGTATCTTTAAATTCAGAAAAAAAATCCGTTGGCAAGTAGGTAAGACAAGACTTTCAGACAAACAGATAAGGACCCGCCCCTCCCTCTCGCCCCAATCCCCGGCGCAACCTCCCTCCCTCCCCCCGCGCTAACTTCCAACTCCCTCCCCCCGGGCGCCAATCCCCCCGGCAATGAATGTGTTCGATTAAATACATGTGTAGTCCTTAGTTGTATTTTCGTAGTATTTTTGTATTATTATCGCACTTAATTTGTAGTATTTTCTGCGGTAATAAAAATGTATTTCCAGATATGATTTTCTTTAATATGGCGGAGTTTAAAAATTATTTGTGTCTCTTGTATATGAGATATTCCAACCACAATGTGTTGGATTCTAGATTCAATGTGCAGGATTTCAAGTTTTTAAGTCCAATATTTCTAGATTTAAGTATGGCGGGGGGGGGGGGGTGGATGTCAACGCGCGCGAAAGGGGGGCTTGTCTGCTTGCCGGGAAAGTCTTGGTGTGACACAACCTATTATTTTTTTCTTCCATAATATCGGGTCCTCATAACTTATGATATGACGCTTACAAGTAACTTTCTTTTTACCGAGAAGTGAAATGGATTTAAACATATTTTTTGTTATATTATACACAAGGATAATTACAAAAAAAAATAAATATAGATCATTAAAAAAGCCTTGAAATTGTCACAAAAATTTATATTGGTTTTTCGAAAGTCTTCAAAATCGAACTAACTCGGGAGAAATGAATCCGGGTCACCGACATAAACCTTAATATCTCGGAAACTAAGATTGCTAGCTTATTCAAATAAATAATATTTTATAGATCGTTTAAAAACTACTCAAGTAAAATAAATTGATAAAACTTCTTGGTTGCTGTAAAGTAATGCCATCAAAAAAGCTTAAAACAAAATAAATGTTTTTTTGGAAATTTAACTACCAACTCAATGGATTTGTTTTTGCTTTTGTTTCTGCCCTGTCACACAAATAAATATAATAAGCGTTCTTGGTATTCAACATTCATGATTAAAGTGGTAATTATTTAATAAGCTAACATTCTTTCTAGCATAGTTTCCGAGATATTAAGGTTGATATTTGTGACCCGGAAGCGTATTTCCGTTTGTGTGTTCAATATAAGGCAGTACCTACCGCCTCGAAATGCGCTAACTCCGTTAACTCCCTTTCCAAAGTCGTGCTCAAATGAAGGCACGAGTCCTCCAATCGCGCACGGGTTTGCAACCGAAATTTTCTTTTAAACACGTGTTGAATTCAAGACGATAAAGCATTTGTTCTCCAATCGCGAACGACCTATGAAGTTCGCACGCAAACTTCACCACTCGTTTCTCGTGTTTGAGATTAGTGTAACATTTTGAGGTTATGTTTATAGGGTTAAGCATTATTAAATTATCTTTGGGGTTAAGTTTGGTTCTAATTTGTCGAAGCTACAAACTCCACCGAGTATTATATAATTTATTGTTGAAAAAAATGTCCGGCGTAGATCTCTAAAAATAAATGTACAACCAACATCGATAGCTTGCCGCAAAGAAATAGGTCTACCGTGCAGTGGAAGGACTCAGTCAGGACGACCAGCTAAGTCAGAAACTGTGAAAAGAAAACGTCTTCATAATATTGCATCAAATATTGATGATAATGATGAGCCTCTTGGCAAAAAACATTGATTTTAAAAAACTACGTTATTATTAACGTAGGAACGTTGATTGCCTTACATTACCATACTCTTACATCTTTAACTGTAGATTTTGTTGTTCTAATAAAAAAATAAAAAAACTTTGTTTGAGTTTTCTTGCCTATTCATCAAACACCTCACATAAAATTCCCTCAAACAAACGCGAATTCCGTGCGTGTCAAGACGAGTGCTGCCTCCTATTAAACACGGAAATAGATAAGCCTATCAGGGTGCATGCCCTTCGCAAAAACCGTGCGCGATTTGAGGAATCGTGCCTTCATTTAAGCACAACTTTGGAATAGGAGATAACATATCAAACCCGTGCCCGTTTCGAGGCAGTACTGCCTTCTATTGCACACGCAAACGGAAATATGCGACCCGGATTCATTGCTCCTGAGTGTATTATGATTTTAAACTAAAAACGCTTTCCTTTCTTTGCTTCCCCAGAAGTTTTAACTAAGTGGTGCTTATGTCAACTTGCCTTCCCACCGTCGCGTTGATAGTATGACCTTTTGCTAGAATTTTTCTGGCACTGGCTGGCAACATTTATTAGGTATTTATAATGTGACAGCAAGTGTCAAAAAGTAATTCCGTGACACAGTGATTTACGATGAATAAGCACACTGTTGAAGACTACTACAGCGTGACTGTGAAGTTAGAAGAGAATATCTCCATTAAAACTGAGGCCGACGTAACAGATATTCCGCTGGCAGACGACGGAAGAAATGTCGTCGAAATCCACGAAGGCGAAACTAGGTTCATTAAACCGGAACCAAATGAGGACAATCCTAGTTGCAGTGGCGATCGAGAGGTACAGACTGAGCGAAAAATGAAGCGTAGCAGCAGCAAGAGTAAACGTTTTCCGTGCGAGGAGTGCGACAAAGTGTTTAATCGGAAGGCTACTTTAAACATTCACGTCGATTCTGTACATTTGAAGTTAAAGAAATTCGTCTGCTCGGAATGTGATCGAGGATTTTCTTCAAAACAATATTTGAATCATCATTTAGATTTTGTTCATCTGCAACTGAAGAAATTCGTATGTGGTGAATGTAATCGTCCGTTTTCTTCGCATCGAAATTTAAATCAACATTTAACATCGGTTCATTTGAAATTGCGGAATTTTGTATGTGAGGAATGTGATCGTGCTTTTCCACACAAAACATATTTGAAGAGTCATTTAAGTATAGCTCATAGGCATTTGAAGAAATTCATATGTGGAGAGTGCGGTCGAGCTTTTAGCCGAAAACATACTTTACAAACGCATTTGATTTCCGTTCACATGAAATTAAAGAAATTTAGTTGCTTCGAATGTAATTGTGCCTTTTCTGAGAGAGGACATCTCAAAAATCATATAAATTCCATCCATAGGAAAGTGAAGGATTTTGTTTGCGCGAAATGCGATCGTGCATTTTCCCGTAAGATACACCTTAGTCGTCATTTAAAGACTGTTCATCGGAAGTAGCACATTTTTGCTCCTTCTCGATTATCTCGGCCTCGTTTGAGACCTCCATGTCTTTCGTTGTAGCTATTCGGTATCGGCTATGTAACGAAATCCGTATGATGTAGCGGCACAACTCTCAACATTTAGCAGGCCCAAAATCGGCCCTGTTGAATCTGTTTGCGTCCAGTGAGTGGATGGATACTTAATAAAACTACCAGAGTTGTGGCTTCTAGTAGTGTAAGCCATTAAGAAAGGACACATACGTAACCTATGCAACTCATTATGCCATCTGGACCCTTGAATTTACATGAAAACAGATGACAGATACTGAGAAACATACTTATCATACGCAACGCTGTTACGCGTCCCACGCAACATCGACTGCCATCTCCAGATCAGCATGGAAAAGTGGAGGGGATGACAGTACGCTGTGCTACGCGTAAGACTACGAACTTACGTTCGCAACGCGTCAGACACACATAGAACGTCGGTGCATGCGGAGGGGAAATACGAGTACATGCGGAAGTTTGTATGTAAATAATCGTTCTTCATTATATTCCAATTTCTGCATTAATCTATGGTACCTATTCTGCAAACTTTTCTTTTTGTCTATTTATCTCATGAATCCAATGTTATTTTCTTATTTTATTTTTGTTTTTGTGGTGCCGACGTATTTAAAAATAAGAAACTAAGTAAATCTTTCTCAGAATCAGAAAACAAATCGTACAGCCTATGAATTCGGAGACAATCGCGGTTTTTTGATATTACAAATAAGATAAGAACGAATTTACCGTGTGAAATTTGTAGCACCCGATATTTTTAGAGATTATCAGTGGTCGAGCAAAAAGAAACAATGGAACGTTGTTTATCACACAACACCTTTAATTGTAGCAGAAAAGAAACACACTCTTTCACAATGGCTGTTTGACAGATCTTATTTTTATTCGGATTTAGAACAAAAAAACAACATGAAAACGAAAAACTAATTCAAATCCAATACTCCCACTAATGTTCATTTTGAATTTTTGAATTGGCAATGGCTTGGTGAATATATCTGCCAGTTGCTCTTCACTACACACGTAGTCGATCAGAATCGCTTTGATTCATACAGTTCCCGGATGAAAAATAGGCGGACATCGATGTGTTTGGTTCGCTGATGCAACTCAGAATTCTTGATGAGCCGAATTGCGCTTTGGTTGTCGATGTAGAGTGTCGGTGGATTCTTTTGAATGCAACCCACATCACACAGCAGCTGTTGCAGCCACACTGCTTCCTTTGCGCCTTCGCACGCTGCCATGAATTCAGCTTCAGTAGTGGAAAGGGCCACTGTCTTCTGTCGATGACTTTTCCATGTGACGATGCCCTCGCCTACAACAAATGCATAGCCGGTGGTTGACTTTCGTGTATCAACATCGCGTGCAAAATCAGCATCGGAATACCCTCTCAACGCTGTCGACAATCCAGAATATTCAATTCCTCGTTCGGCCGTTTTATTCAAATATCGAAGAATACGCTTGACAGCCGAAACATGCGGTGGTTTTGGATCATCCATATAACGGCTAACTTCTCCCACTGCATATGAAATGTCTGGTCTTGTCACGATTGCAGCAAACATCAGCGATCCGATCGCTTGACGATATGGGAAGACGACGCTGTCCTCTTCACATGATTTGGTCAATATGACGTTGCTGTCTGCTGGAGTAGAAATACTCTTCGAGTCTTGCATGTTGAATTTTTCTACGACCTTCTTTATGTCATGCGTCTTCGTATGATTTTTGCTCCAACACCACGGCCGAATATCCGCTCTCAATCAGACGATCTGGCGGATTCACCCTCTCGCGCAAACCATAACGTTCATTTCTGCGCAAGTTTTTGTTACTGCCTTCATCGACATTGTCATCGTTTTCATTTCCTTCAGTCAGTGTGACATCATTTGTATCGAAAAACTCAGCATTCGACATGGACGAATAGTTGTGTCTGCTGTTATTAATGACTACACGCTGCGGAGTCGAAGCCACGATTAACGGCTGCTTGACAATTTATTCGTCTTCGATGATGTGATCCAAATGAACAGTCTTCTCGTTTATTTTTACATTGCAGCTAACGATGATCTTCTGTGTTTCTGGATCAAAACAACGGAAATTCTTTGATGTGGACTCGTATCCAACGAGGAACACCTTCTTGGCCTTGGCGTCCCATTTCTTGCGTCCAGTCTGCTTCGGAATCTGCACGAAGCACTCGCTTCCAAAAATTCTCACGTGACCCAACTCTGGCTTCACACCAAACCATTTCTCGTATGGTGTCGAATCTGGGCACTTTTTGTTTGACGATCGGTTCAAGATATATACGGCTGTACGTACTGCTTCTGGCCACAGACGCTTGTGCAAACTACTGGAGAGCAACATTGTGCGAGCGCAATCCACCACTGTTCGATTCTCACGCTCCACGCGTCCGTTTTGCTCGGGTGTGTACGGTGCAGTTCGCTCCACTGTTATTCCGGCTTTCGACAGCATCCGCATACATTCATTGTTGACAAATTCAGTGCCATTGTCGAAACGAATGTGCATCACCGAATTGCCCGTCGTACTGCGAACTAGCGACACTATCGCATTGAGTTTATCACACACCTCAGATTTGCTAGCCAAATTGAATACATACTTGAATCCCGTTGCTTCGTCTTTGATCAGGAGGAAAAATCGACCACCTCCAATGCCCAATTGTTCCATTGGTCCACACAGATCAGCATGCAAATATTCGCCGCAAACTGCTACCCTCTCTTGTGCTGGTTTGGGCGAAGCACGTTGCATTTTTCCGATATGACAATCCTCACAGAAAAAAATTGCTTCACTCGCCAATTTGATTCCTTCAACCAAATTTTTCTTGCACATGCGTTTAATTGCTTCCTCGTTCAGGTGCCCAAATCGATGATGCAGTTGCTCAAGCGTGACGGTCGCAGAATTCGCATGCTCATTAAGTCGCTGCCGAAATATCATTCTCAATTGTTTGCTGTCATCTTTTACACCAACAGCATACACAACACCATCAGCATCCATCAATTTGCAAATATCGCGGGTGATGACCATTTGGAAACCCTTCGATGTAGCGGATGCAGTTGAAAATAAATTTTGCTTCAGCTCAGGAACGTACTGCACATTGTTCAAATGTCGTTGCAGCCACACACCGTTGACCTTGGCTTCGATTAAAATTGTGCCCGTGCCACGAATCGGTATACGATCGTTGTTTGCGATTTTGTCAAAACGCTCTGCGTCGCACTTTCTATAATTGACAAACCACTCGATGCGTGAAGACATATGTTCAGTGGCACCTGAATCTGCAATCCAAATATCGCTGTAACCTATCGCTGTTCCACCGTTGAGTTTCGCACAAAATGCAACATCGCGGCCGGGCTTCTTGCCATCGGACGATTTTTCAGCACGCTTCGGACATTCTTTCTTCCAATGCCCGAATTCATGACATTTGTTGCACTTCGTTTTTTTTTTAACTCCTCGATTGACGATGGCGTCTTCTTGCTGGCTTGCTGTTTCTTCGACTTGAACTTTGCACTGAATGCAGCATGCAGTTGCACATCATCGGTTTTGCTTATTTGGTCTTCTTCCAGCTGCAAGCGACTGTGCAAACTTTCCAGGGTTCGGCCCTCTTTGATATTGTACCAAACGGTCTTGAAATTACGAAACTTGGGCGTCAAACCACTGATGATGCGCACCATTTTGATGTTATCGGACAATTTTTCGCCTTGGTCTTCATATGCTATTCTGTACACTCTTGATACATATGCAGCGACCGGTTCATCCTCAACCATTTTTAATGAAAAATACTCCTCCTAGAGGCACATGATGCGCACTTCGCTCCGTTTTTCGTACAAACTGGCCAATTTATCTGCAATTTCTTTCGCTGTTTTGCACATCAGAATGTGATTTGCCTGCTCGGAATCCACTGATGATATCAGGATGGCCATTGCTTTGCCATCGTTTCGCTCGTATTGCTCTTTCACTGCTATGGCCTCATTTGCATCAGGAACTTTTCCTTCCATGACGTCCGTCAGAGCTCGCGACTTCGTCACGGCATTAATTTGGAATTTCCACAATTTGTAGTTTGTGCTGTTCAATCTGTGATGGATGACAGAGCCACCGCTCGATTTATCGTCCATCAAATCCATTTTGCTTGTGTAAAAAAAAAAGTTCACTACTTATGTACGGCACGGCGGCTCGGCTTTCGTAGAATTACTTTTGTTTCTTTTTATTTACAATTTAACTGTTCAGTTTTACTCGACATCAGCCACTGGGCCCATAACCTTTTAGAGATTATCAGTGGTCGAGCAAAAAGAAACAATGAAACGTTGTTTATCACACAACACCTTTAATTGTAGCAAAAAAGAAACACACTCTTTCACAATGGCTGTTTGACAGATCTTATTTTTATTCGGATTTAGAACAAAAAAACAACATGAAAACGAAAAACTAATTCAAATCCAATACTCCCACTAATTATTTGAAGTCTTTCATTCCCAACAGCACGATGTTCATTTTGAATTTTTGAATTGGCAATGGCTTGGTGAATATATCTGCCAGTTGCTCTTCACTACACACGTAGTCGATCAGAATCGCTTTTGATTCATACAGTTCCCGGATGAAAAATAGGCGGACATCGATGTGTTTGGTTCGCTGATGCAACTCAGAATTCTTGATAAGCCGAATTGCGCTTTGGTTGTCGATGTAGAGTGTCGGTGGATTCTTTTGAATGCAACCCACATCACACGGCAGCTGTTGCAGCCACACTGCTTCCTTTGCGCCTTCGCACGCTGCCATGAATTCAAATGGCTGTTTGACAGATCTTATTTTTATTCGGATTTAGAACAAAAAAACAACATGAAAACGAAAAACTAATTAAAATCCAATAGATATATCGACGATGTTGCAACCGCTATTGTCCAGGGCAAACTGTCTACCGGTATTTCTAAAATTTCACGCGGTAAATCCGATTTTATTTTATTTATAATATTGTACAGTAATATAATATTGTACAAGTAACAACAGCTTCTGATGCCATATATTCGTTGCATACAAGTGTGCACACCAACGTGGGAGCGTTGCATCGTATACGTTGCATACGTGGGCTCAGTATGTCTACCCTTAAGTTGGGCATTGACGGTCAGTTTTTCACGTCAGTTGAACTGGCGTGCATCCAAAATTTGATCGTGAATGTCGAATCATAACTCCAGAGTTTTAACTGACGACGCGCCACGAATATTTTCCGTGGCTACCATAATCCAACTGGCGCGTCGCGCCAAACTGACCATGGGTGCGCAATCGGCAATCCAACGCCTCAGTTCGCTCTCAGCGCCCGCGATGATAGCGCGTGCTGTGTTTTTGTTTTTGTCATAGCGGTGTCGTCATCGTCATCATGGCGGTGTCGGACGTGTCATAATGATAGATTTCATTAAAAAATATAGAAATTCAGAATGTTTATGGAAAATAATCGACAAAAATTAAAAATATGAACAGTATCGACAAAAAGCCGTAGAAGATTTTATTTAGATAAAATATTCCAATTTTATTTAGATATTATTTATAAAATTGAATTAGATATTATAGAAGTCAGATTTCATTCCCGATGCTAACAAACGAAGAGTGGCAGTCAATCTTTCATGAGGGTTTATAGTTTGTCTCATATTAGTATCTTGTTTGGGGGGCGCCAGTTTTGCATGCGGCAATTTTGCACAAATGTCACTTTTGACAGGTCCAAATTTGTTGAGGGCAGATTTGCAGGAGGCAACCTTGCAGGAAGCAACCTTGCAGGCGGCAACCTTCAGTACAGTTTTTAAGTTTTTCTGTTAGGTTAGGTTAGGTTAGGTTTTTCTTTCCCTAAAATCGAAGTGACATTAATTACCGGCATCCTTGTAGTGGATGACTTTTATACATCAAACTAAACATTAAAAAAAATGTTTTAAGTTTTGCTGTTAGGTTAGGTTAGGTCATTTTGACATTTGCAAAACTGCCTTCTGCAAGATTGCCTTCTGCAAAACTGCCGCCTGCAAGAATGCCGTCTGCAAGATTGCCGTCTGCAAATTTGCCTTCTGCAAGTTTGATGGGACCCTCTTGTTTAGCAATATATGGAGTTACAAGTTCTAGAATCTTGAAATATGTCGCTTCGTCCATTCTTAAATAGTTTCGCCAGTCCCTCGGTTCTAACGATAATTCATTTAAGAAATTGACGTGCGTAAATTGACTCCTTTTTTTAAGCCATTCTTTCATCCATTGCTTTCTTTTTCGTTTTCTTGTGTGAATGTTTCTTCTTCGGAATCAGAATCCATTTTTATTCGTGGACGTCCGCAAAGATAAAACACGTCCTTAATGCGGCCGGGTCAGTCGAAAACTGAAGAGCTGGAGTAACGCCAGTGAATGGGGAAATCTAGTTGGCGTAAAACCATTTGGAGTGACGCCACAATTTTACGTCTAGACTGACGCGAAAAATTGACCGTGGATGCCCAGCTTTAGGAATCATACTGCACTGAACGCAAGTATGAACACAAGAACTGTCATTACGTCGCTGTCATTTTATAAAACAATACTTTCTCCGAAATATTCGTGGTGGGGATCATTTTGGTGATTTACCCACACCGTTGAAACGAAATTTGATCTTGAAAACGGATATACCTTTAAATCGAATTCAAGTAATCTTTACATCAGTTGAGAGCGAAGTGATCTCCGGAGTTAATTCAGAATTCTATCCCTTATACATAATACATATACATCTTAATATATAATTCTACAGCCTAATACAGAATACTATCCTATTTTTCTAAAATCCGGGCGAAATTATAACGAAATTGGGGTAACATCATGGTATTTTGGACATAAGCGTTTAACGTTTAGTGAATATCACGGTGCCGATACATCACAGAGCAGATTTTTAACAATAAAATCCTAGGCTTATGGCTTGGAAAAGTATGCGAGATATGGACAAGCTAGGCAGAGGCGTAGCTAGGGGGGGGGGGGGGGGGCAGGGGGGTACATTTGTCCCCAGGCGCCACAGCTTAGGGGGCGCCAAAATGAGGATGGATTTAAACTAACTTTTGTATTTTAATTTTATAAAAATGAATGTATTTTAAAACGTGAGATATTAAACGAAAAATTAAAAATCTTGAATGTTCAAAAAATTTGTGACATTACAACCCTGGTTTTTTACGTTTTAAACAAACAACTCAACAAGAAATATCAGTACGGTTTTTACGATTAAAAAACCCTAATACCACATTTGGATTTCTGCTAGACGTAAAAAGTCTTCTGGCTGAGACAAACATCGATTCACTTCATCAAAATTGTTTAGATTTTGGAAATTTCTACTACACCGACGTCAATGGTCACGAATTGTTCACAGAAATCGGAGACTGCGAAATGCTGCTTAATGCCCGGACTGAAATTCTACCAGAAACTCCTTTAGACCTTCTTGGTTTTATTGTATCATATGGAGATGACGTGTTTCCCAATACGCGTATTTCACTGCAAATTCTTTTAATAATTGCTGTTTCGATTGCAAGTTGTGAGCGGTCTTTCAGCAAACTAAAGCTTATTTTATTATATGTACGTGCTTCAATGGGACTAGATCGTCTGAGTGATCTTGCACTCCCTAGCATCGAAAGACAAACCCTTGATTCTATTAATTTTGACAACGTAATTGATGAGTTTGCGACAGTCAAATCGAGGAAGATCAATTTATAGTAGAAATCCAATTATAGTAGAATCCTTTGGTAAAAACTAAAGTCCTATTATTCCATTACAATTTTATTGTATTTAGAAAAAAATGAATTGCAATGTGATATTAGGACTTTAGTTTTTATCAAATCGGCGTTCCATAATATAAGCTGAAAATAAAAAAAATTTTGGGGACTCCGGCCCGAGTGAGTCTCTAGACTCTCGATACGAGAAGGGGCGCAGATTTTATATCTTGTCCCCGGGCGCAAATTACCCTATCTACGCCACTGAAGCTAGGGGAGGGTGGGCACAATGGTACAAGTTTATATTCAGTATTCTTTAGATAAAAAGATTTTTTCAGTGATCATTTTTATCTTGGCATAGAAGACCTACTTTAACCATAGCCGTAAATTAGGATTTGATTACAAAGTTTTATCTATAATTAGATAGAATTATTCTTCTTGAATACGCTGAAATTGAAAGTGAAGTTAATAATGGACCAGGATTTTATGTCGTCTTTGACAACACTCGCTACGTCGTAATTTTGAGGAAATACAAATATTTATATTCCATAGCTACTTGACTTCAGATGGCGCTCTAAAGGTGAACGCGGAATAATTTGCGTTGTTGATGCATCAAGAAGTCAGAAAGGCCATTTTTAGGAGAGAGTAAAAACATTGCAACTTTGTAAATAGGATAGAAAACGAATTTACCGCGTGAAATTTGTAGCACCCGACGTTTCGGTGACGTTGCAGCCGCCGTTGTCCAGGGTAGACAGTCTACCCTGGACAACGGCGGCTGCAACGTCACCGAAACGTCGGGTGCTACAAATTTCACGCGGTAAATTCGTTTTCTATCCTATTTATAATGTCAAACAACCGCGATAGTCTTCGATTTTATATTACAACTTTGTTTCTATGTCATCGCCTTTTGCAACTTTTGTTAATCTTATTCTGTGCCAAATAAAACGCGATATTCATACTATAGTCTTTTATTTCTCCTGGTTACATTTATCTAATTTAAAGCAAACAGTAATACTTAAAATGACATCAAATTTCGGTGTGGGACTGAGCGCGTCCTTCGAAACCGAGGTGTTTATCACGCCCTGAAGAGAGCTACCGGATGAGTCTTAGCATGCGCTGTGACGAGACAGGGCTCGTTTGCCAGTAAAGGTGGTTTTCTGAAAGTCAGGCTACTCCATGAGCGCTTTTTGGACGCAGCTGAAAACTGCCGCTTAGACTTTTTAGTAATTACATTTTAATCTAGTTTACTTATCCTCGAGTATCACCAGCCGCATCCCTGGTGAAGAACCCTGACGTCCACTTGTATTTTCTGCAGTGGTATTCACAGTTTATTAGTAAAGCCTGTCCTATAGATTGGTGGATTGCATGCAAGAATCCGTACATTGACATAAGAAAATCGAAACCAACATAGTAAAAAATACGCTTGATTATTTTTGTCTACAGTATTTTGATTTGTAAGGTAAAAGTTATACAATAACTTTCAGAATAGAAATTAATAAAGTACACATCATTCCAAGAGTAAACCATGAAACAATATTTTCCGAAGTTCTTTATTATAAAGTTTACTAATATCAAACGCGTAATTTAATAATTTGTTTACTTACTAACCGAACGACTAAAATAAAAATAAATGTAAGTACCTATGCATATAAAAATATTTGGCCACCTGTAAGATAATTGCCGTAGGACATTCAGGTGGGCTGTTATCATAAGAGGTAGAAAAGTTAAATAAAATATATTTGCAAATTTAAAAAAAAAACTTGAAAGATTGAATTGTGATCAAGTCTTATGACAACACTTGTACCGATCATAGTCGTCTTTCGTTCGAACAATCTCCTTACGCTTTCTTTAAAACTTTTAGGGGCTCTCTAGACGATCAAGCATGCTTGTCAAGCATCGCGTCGCGGGCAGGGAGGGGATCGTAAACCACAGGAAATATGTTTTTTTTTATATTTACCAATAATGCTCAATTTTGTAGTTTTATACCAGGGAGTCATGTCATTCATCAATCAATTACGTCTAATTAACGCGACTCTCCAGGTATAAACTACAAAATTAGGCATTTCTGGTAAATATTACAAAAAAATATTTGCATATTTCCTGCGGTTTACGATCCCCTCCCTGCGTGCGACGCGAAGCTTGTCAAGCATGCTTGATCATCTAAAAAAACCCTTATATTTTTTATTGAGAGAGCTTTTAAATCGATTTAAGGCCAATTTGCATACGAAAAAGACCTCAACCTTGCAAAAGGACCTTCCTAATTTGTCAATATGCTGTTACGACCGATGCCAATAGTAAGAGACCAAGTTTGCAGCTTCGAAAAACTTTTATGAGCAGCAAAGTTGTTGTCCTTTCTTAGATTTGCCAATATCTAAACTTTCTACATTTTAAGCCTAAATCCGTATATTCAGAAGTTTCCAAGATACGGTCTTGCGAATATTGGCAATGTTTTGCAAAAAAGTAAATATTCCCCTACAGAAACATGTGTGGAGATTCGAGGAGCCGCTTGGTGATCTGAGAAATGGCGCTAAACATTGCCAATGAGGGATGGATCGGCAATTTCCGAAGAGATGGATCTAGGTAACTTCTGGGCATACGCTTCTGGGTTTATGTTTAAATTGTAGCAAATGAAATCTGCTTAAAAAAGAAAACAACAACTTGTTTTCCATACTATATAGGTAGTGTATTTTTGTCTTTTTGAAGATATAGTGAAAAAAACATAAGTGTACACAAATTCGCTATTTTTGGGCATTGCGCAGCTTGCACAGGTTTTTCGAACCTGCAAGTTGGCCTCTTACTAATGGCAGAGGTCCTTACAACATATAAAACTACCTCTTTAACTAAGTAATGTAGGGTGTGTTTTTTTCATATGCACAAGTAGGTTTGATCGTTGTCCGAAGCAACGACTGCATTCTGCACATGAATAATTCTTCAATTTCATATGAATAACATTTAAATGCAGTTTCAACGACTGTTTCGAGGAAAATTGATGGTTACATTCCCCACACGTGTACCTTTTTATTTTCTTATGAACAGCATCCCAATGACTTTTTAAGCTTGTTCGCCGTTTAAAAGCATGATCGCATTCTGCACATGAGTATTTCTTCCAATTCCTGTGAATGGCGTCTGAATGCTTCTTTAAATTTCCTCGTTCTGAGAACGCAAGATCACATTCGCTACAAGGAAATTTCTTTAATTTCCTATGAACAGCGTCTAGGTGAATGTTTAATTTTTTCCTCTCTGTGAAAGCACGATAGCATTCTTCACACGAGTATTTCTTAACCTTCTCGTGAACGGAGCGCAGATGCCTCTGTAGATCTCCGTGCATTGAAAATGCTCGTCCGCATATCGTACATGCGAATTTCTTCGTTTTCCTATGCACTGAGTCTAGGTGCCTGTTTAAATCACCTTGTTGAGTAAACGCACTATCGCATTCGGCACATGCGAACTTCTTCAATTTCAAATGAACCGTCGAAACGTGTCGATCTAATTTACTTTTATAAGGAAACGCCCTGTCGCACTCCGGACAAACATGTGATTTGACATGTCTTATTTTAGACCCACTATCACAACTATTAATGTTTACAGATGTTTCACATTCCGTACGATTCGATTCATTTGGTTCTGGCTTTATGAACTGAGTCTCTACTTCGTAGAATCGGTATATATTCCCTGGTTGATATGATATTGAATCTCTCTGAGAAATAACCAAATCCATATTATCCGCATCAACGACCTCCATTTTTATTGCAACATTTTCTTCAATCTTCACTGCCACGTTGCTGTAATTATCTACAATTTGTTCACTCATCTTCGTACGAATAAAATGACCCTTTTCCGAGAAAATAGCTCTGCAGCTCCTACTAGATTCGTATAGACCCGTAGCGTGCCCGTAGCACGCGAATAGAAACAGAATTTGAGAGTTGTCACTTGTCAACGTTGCCAGTGTTAAAAGCGTTGAACTCAATTTTACAGGAGAGGCAAAAAACTAAATAGCATACTTCCATTTGTTTACTTGTATGTTTTGTTTTTTTAGTTGATACCTTGGCTGATTTGTATAAGATCTAGCATTCGCGAGTAATTTTTCATTGCAAGAATGGGACATAATAAAAAAACTAATTTTCGTTAGATCGTTTTGATTAAAACCGGAATATTTAGATCGTGTTGATCACAATTGTATTCATAAATTATACCATTTTAATTGCTACTGTTGTTATAAAAACAGGAAATTAAAACATTTAGGTATTTTTTTCGGTTTTATATTTCTACATCGTTAATCTTTTAATAATTTTTAAACATTAATGATGTTAAATTAATAATAATTAAAAACTTAATAATAATCCTCAATTTTATGAATACCTACCTATGTAAAAAAATCTCAAAAAAATGAATATTATTTAAGAAATATATGAATATGTCTTCTTATGCTGCGTACGGACTGACGAAAAGTAACATGTAATGTAACATGAAAGGAGCATTTCATCAGTGTGGACGCAGCGCGCGCACGAACCGAACATATACCTACTCGCATCTGTTTCCGGTGTGCGCGCGAACGTCGTCAGTCTGCTGAAAGCACGCTGTGTCCATACCTGTGGTTCAGTTCGTGTTCGTCCACACTGGCGCTCTGAGCACACTGCACGCCCATTTGTGTTTGATCGAAAAACCGACAAATCACGGATAGCTCCGCGCGCGACTTGAAATGCTCGAATCGTGCGCATGAAATGCACAGTTCGCGCGCGCGAGACGTCCACACTATGAGAATTTGTTACAAAGTATGTTACATTGCATGATACATTGCACTAATGTGGACGGCAAATTCTTTCATTTCATGTTACATTGCATGTTACCTTTCGTCAGTCTGTACGCATGATTGGAACCGGCGTTACCGTACCAGATGACATTTTTTTCACCATTTACCTATACTAAACCAATTTGCACAGTAACTCACTTTACCAAAGCTATGCTCAAATGTGAATGTTGCTATATGTAAATTAGAGATACCCCAACAAAAACAAGAAAGGGTGCCAAAAAATGTATTTAGACCGTTTTGAAAGAAAACATTTTTACGGGTTATGATTTAGTATGAGATCTAGACCATTTTGAAAGAAATTCATTTTAATTCCAAATAATCAACCATTTTCAACTAACGATAGATCGTTTTGAACGAAATTGGTGAATTCTTCCTCATTCTAAGTTTTCTAGGTAGTTTTGGTAGTAAATAGTTTTACCGATCAAAAGAACGGCCTAAGGCGTACCAATAAAAAAAAATTGGGTCCAAAACCGATTTAGATCGTTTTGTTCGCCGACTCTTCATTTGTTTTAGATAGGTAGTAGCGGAGACTAACGATGACCAGGTTAACTACACGTTTTAAATAAAGAGTGAGAAACGTCCTCTATCTATTTTCATTTTTATAAATCTAACTTTACCATTAAAAATTAACCAATACATACCAAACCAACAGACTTTACGATGTCAATACCACACTGGACTGGGCATGTGGCCAACAGATCGTTTCAAAGGTAGCTGATATCAGCACAACAACCACCCCCGCTGCTTAGGAAACGTACGTTTCCAGACTTACTCTCCGCTTAGTCACCATAGTGCTCAGTCGATTCGCAATTCCCATTATCACCCGAGCTGTCCACCTAGATTGGATTCGATACCGCCTGTCCACGTCACAGCCGTGACAGGGTTCACATAATACTTTCCAGATTAGTCCCTCTTGGAAGAGGGTGCCGGATGGAAGTTTAACCGTGAGTTGAGCCGACCCAAAAGGACAAACAAGTCATCAGGCCTCAGCTGCACGGAACCCTTAGATACCAATGCCATCGTTAGTTACCATATTAGGGTAAAATTAAAATAACTAATTTTAGGGTAATTCAATGTAATTCGTCTTCTCATTTAAGGCGTATGGCCACGACAGTTTGTTTGTTTCTACTCTTTATGGTAAAATTTCACAATTGGCGGGTTTAATATCTTACGACAATTTTTTACAACCAACCCTACTATGAAGTGGTTACAAATGTACATGTATGTGCGTGTAACATGTGTAAATGTGTATCTTGTTATTGGATAATGGCCACCCAGCCGGGAATCTAACATTAAACCTTACAATGTAAGTACAGGCGACCTAACCAAGTCACATAAAATATGGGTAAGTGCTGGGCGTGTTTTCATGAAAAAAGGAAGGACTCGTAACCCTAAATAGTGATTCGTAATCTTCGTTTTATCCATTTTTAGCTGTGTATTAAATAAAATTGCACGGGGCCATTTTTTTATTTTTCATTTTATAACGTACCAATAGTAGTGGCTCTTGTTTATGGAATTGACATTAGTAGTGACTCTATGTTTATGGAATGTCCGCTCAAATACAAGCATTGCTTAGTTGGGCGACATCAGACAGTGGGCATCATTTAATAATTAAGTTTAATTCTTACTGTGATGTTATATTTAATGTTATGTATTGTAAATTGTAATATTTGTGAATTGCTTTAAAATTAAAATAAATTGCATTTAACCACTATGCCGCCTCGTGCCACAGTATACCAAGAGAACAGTAGACGCACTCTCGAGCGACAGGGCATTGCGGAGATAGAGAACGAGGGAAGTGCGCAGAGGGGTACGTCTCGACGAACGCCTTTGGGTATCGCTACGTGCGTGCGAAGGTTGCCGAATTTCTCAAACGTTTGAACATCTGTATCAGCGCAGTAGTAGACATGTGGCGGCCATATGCGAGCCCTTGGACTCGTGTTGTAGCTCACTTCGATTTTAATTTAGTTCCAAGAGACGCTACTGTCTGGTATGGGTCCCATCAAACTTGCAGAAGGCAAATTTGCAGACGGCAATCTTCCAGACGGCATTCTTGCAGGCGGCAGTTTTGCAGAAGGCAATCTTGCAGAAGGCAGTTTTGCAAATGTCAAAATGACCTAACCTAACCTAACAGAAAAACTTAAAACATTTTTTTTAATGTTTAGTTTGATGTATAAAAGTCATCCACTACAAGGATGCCGGTAATTAATGTCACTTCGATTTTAGGGAAAGAAAAACCTAACCTAACCTAACCTAACAGAAAAACTTAAAAACTGTACTGAAGGTTGCCGCCTGCAAGGTTGCCGCCTGCAAGGTTGCCTCCTGCAAATCTGCCCTCAACAGATTTGGAACTGTCAAAAGTGACATTTGTGCAAAATTGCCGCATGCAAAACTGGCGCCCCCCTCTGGTATACTGTGCTAGTGTTATGCTATGCTAGTGGTGGCAACACCGGCTAACATCTGTCAAAATCGCTCCCTTCTCAAGACGTAATATTTTTATTGAGTCTCTTGTACGTTGTGTAACATTTGAATAAAGCGACGATGGATCAGCACTTTGACTACAGCAGCGTGACTGTGAAGGCAGAAGAAAATATCGCCATCAAAACTGAGGTCGTCGTTTCAGATATTCCGTTAGCAGACGACGAGAGAAATGTCGTCGAATGCTACGCAGGCGAAACTAGTGTTATTAAACCGGAACCGCATGAGAACAACACTTGTAGCAGTGACTGTCGACAGGGACCGACTGAGCGGCAAGTGAAGAGTAGCAGTTTCGAGAGTGATGGTTTTGCGTGTCAGGCGTGTTACAAAGTCTTTGCTCAAAAAGGCAGTTTAGCAATTCATGTGAATGCGGTCCATTTGAAGTTAAAGCGGTTTGTCTGCACTAAATGTGATAGCGCATTTTCGCAGCGAGGAAATCTGAAGTCCCATTTAAAGACTGCTCACGGAAAATTGAAGGAATTTGCATGTGAGAAGTGTGATCAAGTATTCGGCCACAAATCTCACTTGACAGTACATTTGGATGTTGTTCATAGCAAGTTGAAAAAGTTCGTATGTGGTGAATGCCTACGTGCGTTTTCTAGGCAGCAACATTTGACTAGACATTTAGAGGCTTTACATCCGACATTAAAGAAATACGTTTGCGCGCAATGCAGCCGCGCGTTTTCGCAACGAGGAGATTTAGTAACACATTTGACCTCCGCTCACGCAAAAGTGAAGAAGTTTAGTTGTTTTGAGTGCGAACGTCCATTTGCTTCGAAACAGAATTTAAAGCAGCATTTAGATTCAGTACACATGAAGTTAAAGAAATTTCATTGCACCGAATGTAATACCGCATTTTCCACTAAACAATATCTCAAAATTCATGTGAATTCCGTTCATTCTAAAATGAAGAACTTTATCTGCTCGGAATGTAATCGTGCCTTTTCGCAGAAGATTCATTTGACAACGCACATCAGCGTCGTTCATCTGAAGTTGAAGAAGTTTGCCTGCTCGGAATGTAATCGTACGTTTTCTAAGCGGGAACGACTGAATTTCCATTTGGATTCCTTTCACAGGAAATTGAAAGATAGTATATGTCCAGAGTGTGACCAAACATTTACCCAAAAATCTCACTTGAAGGCACATTTGGATATCGTTCATAGGAAATTAAAAAAGTTTATATGCAGTGAATGCCTACGTCCATTTTCTAAGCGACAACATTTGACTCGTCACTTGGACGCCTTACATTTTAAATTGAGGAAATTCGTGTGTGCCGAATGTGACCGTGCATTTTCGCAACGAGCCGATCTAGAAAGACATTTAGTTTCCGTTCACATGAAATTGAAGAAGTTTGTTTGCTCCGAGTGTAGTCATGCATTTTCTCAAAGAGGGGGCCTCAAAGTTCATATACTTGCCGTCCATAGGAAGACGAAGTTTCTTTGCTCTAAATGTGATTGTGCATTTTCCCAAAAACCGACCCTTAACAGACATTTAAAGAATGTACATCGGTGTTGCTAAAGTTTTTTATTAATATCAAGAAAGTCATAATTGACTGGTGTCCTTTTCCGCCCTGGGGGTTGCGAAGCGACTTTCGGGGGGTCGCAGGCTATCTAAAGATAAACATTGAAAATATTTATTATGTGTTTGCTATTTCTTTTACAAAACATTATGCTGATCTAAGATGTAAGCAGGTAAGTACAGGACATTCGGGAAGACAAAACGGTTCTAACAATACGACACACTTCTATATCGGTTCACGAGCGAATCGCATTCGCTGGCCTGACAGCCAACAGCTTCAGGAAAATATTCGAGGCCTGAGGCACGCACAGCTTCGAAAGTGAAAAACAGTAAAAATTAATGTGGTTTTCGCCATTGTTTTTACGGAAAAAAATGAATGCTTACAGTTACAGCTGTGGAAGAGACTGAGATGTGTCGAATGAACTAATCTACAGTATAAGGGGGGTAGCGTAAGTTTTTATATTTACCAAAAAGGGGTCGCGGTCTAAATAAGGTGGAAAAATTACTGGTCTAGAATATAACTGCTGAGGTGGCGTCTGACTATCGTACGTATATTCTGAGCTACGAGTATATCGCCTACAGGTTGAGGTTTAATTAACCGGCATGAGTAAATCAATACGAGCAAATAAGCAACTTTAGTAAAAAAAACGGAAAATTTTATTTTTTTGAGAAAAAGTATAAAAAGCGTTATAGAATAGAAATATACATTCTGTTTTATTTGATTGTACATATTTGGTTAACAAACAGCGTTTATATATAACAAATACAAAATATAACAATGAAACTGTTTATTCGCGATATATTACCTACCGCTAGATGGCGCAGCGCGCTCAACACTTGGTAAATTTTATTCACAAGGTAAGTCAATCAAATTTACAAATAATAGTTTTTTTTATTTTATTTTGTCCACATTTTTTTAAAGTTGTTTATTTACTTATACCGATTCACCCATTTCATGGATGCCGGCTAATTAAAACTCGCATTGGATCTGATTGCGTTTCTTTGAACTAAAACTGAAATTAGTGCAAGCGAACGAGATAGAGCAATACGTTAGAGCAGAATATGAAACGAGCGATCGTCGATAAAAAACTACCTGTCGAACTTATACACGTCCGAATAAATTTGAACACATTTCGTGCGGTGTTAGATTTAGATGCTTTAACTTTTGTGGGTAGTTTTAATGCTAAAAAGTGACAACCGGTCATTTCCCATTCCGCTTTAGCGTATTGCCCTGTCTCGTTCACACCAACTAATTTCCGATTTTAGTTCATAACAAACGCAATCGAGCTTAATGTATACGGAGTGTTATTACTGCACAGGCATTTTTTTTATGGGTGAATCAGTACAACGTAATAAGCAACTTTTAATAAAAAAATTGAAAAAAACCAAAAAAAAAAGTTTTGTTTGGAAAATTTGAATTATTTGACTGTTAAATAAAGGTTTACCGTTTGAGCGACTTCGACATTTTACCAACCGCGACATTTTACCAACCGCTAGATAGCGCATCGTGATCATAGCTTTTCATAATATTTTAAAATAAAATTTTTAAAAAAAATATTTCAAAAACAACAAAAAATATTTTTCAGTTTTTTTCCAAAAAAAAATAATTAAAGTTGCTTACTTCGTTGTACTGATTCTCCCACAAAAAAAAATGCTCGTGCAGTAATAACACCCCATATATGAGACTTAGTACGCGTGAAAAATCAAATTTACGTTTTTTATTGTTCTGGAACAAAACACGCACCGAATATGTCTATCTATGTCCAGAGGGCTCAAATTGTTTATTGCACTGCCATCTCGTAGGCGTGAGTTGATGATTTTTTCCGGTGATACCCGGAATTCCGGTGATACTGATTTACACATCTAAAAAACACCTCGCGAACAAATTTATTCACTTTTTCCATACCCTCAAAAGTTTGCTTGTTGGCATGTAAGAGGAATCACATATAGAGCGACGATATATATTTTAATCTGATAAATATAATATTCAATGTTTTTTAATGATGTAGTCTGACAAGTATTGTAACATAAATAAATAATAAATTAAACCCAATGATTAATTTTAATTTTATATTACCGACATCGAGTAAAAGTACAGTAATGTGAAAGTTGCAATTTTTAGTTTTTAAAAAAAACTACCTATCATTGCAAAATCAGCTTATAAACTTTACTCATATAATCATACCATTAAGGTAAAAATGCACAAAATTTAAAGGTCAAATAAAAATTCCACGGCGCATCTTGGCTCAATATTAACATAACGGCTTAATCAGATCATATTTATTTTGAGCAACTAAGGCAAATCTATTTTCTATATTAAATGCATGAATACTGTGTTTGTCTCCGCTACTGAGAAGGATAAATGGCACACATCGCCCTTCTGTAATTGTCCCGTAAACTAATTTCAATTCTTAGGGGTTCGACAGCGACAGCGACAATCTTGGTGGTGGTGGATTTGATTGACCAGCCGACCTGTCGAAGTTTATATGCAAAGACTCTCAGAAGGAGGTTACCGCAAGGTATAACGGACGATCAATTGTGCACTGGCAGCTTAGAAGGAGGACGAGACTCTTGTGGAGGCGATAGTGGTGGACCTCTGCAAGTGACGATAGCTGACAACCAATGCCTCTTCAACATAATCGCTGTTACCATTATTGGAAAGAGCCCTTGCGGAAGTGCCAAGGGACCTGGCATATAACACTGCCGTGAAGAGTCATGTAAAATAAATGGCGTTTTAGGAGTATGTCTACCGCCGGAAAATTGTCTAACAACTGACGGGGATTTGCAAAAAAGGGAAACTATCACAATTTTGTATAATGTCGGAACAAGAAACTGTATGCTGTATTCAACACAGCCCCATGAGCAACAACACGAGATCATCAGAAAACCAGGATAAATCCAATAATGCATCTTCTACATCACCTCCTACTACAACAACTACCAATAAGTCACCGGTAATCTCTACAATAGCTCCAGAAAAACCTCAAACATCACTACAAGCCATAACTACCAATTTCATAAATGACTGTGGAAAAACGAACTAAATCCGAAAAAAATAGCTCTGCAATATTGAGTACAAATTTAACAATGACAGCCATTGCTGTGTTGGCGATTAATTAATTTATTTTATTTTATCTGCATCCAAACTTTTCACTGGTGGTAACGGTCTCCGTTCCATCGGGTTCAGAAGAGGGAGCAAGAGAGAGTGCACCCGTGGTCGCGCGCCTACCTGTGCACTATAATATAGCCTGCGCACTTGACTGCTTCCGAACAATGGACTCTGAGAAGACTAAAGAAGTCACTAGAATCTACAATGCAGTCGCTATGGCCGCACACGGCTAGAAGGATATATGACAGCGACAGTAATTGTTTTAATTTTTCCAAAGTGTTCTAATAATCAACATGTCAGCATCACCTGATACTTGAAGAGTTGCGATCCTGTTGTCGCTGAGTTCTGACCTCAGTTAGTTATTCAGTATAATTTTGTTGTGCTCATTAGAAAAAACTTTTTATGAATCTTGTTTCAAATCCAATTGAAATCTTGGACAGCCTTCATAATGTGGAACATCGGATATTTTCAATGGGTGGCAATTCATTTCATTGAATTTGATATATTTTAGCAATCGATATTTTCGTCCTATGTTTCACGGTATAAATATACAATATACAACAAATATACAAAGATTTAACGCCTAAATAAAAAGAAAGTGGGGTTTTCTTTCGTAATCTCGAAATTCGTCCGAAAATTTGAAATCGCTTCAACTTTTGAAGGTTCGAAAATAAAATAATAAATAGAATATTATTTTAAAGACTATGCTCTGCAACTTCTATTTTAACAATATTTTTGAGACGTAAAGAGCTGAGGTGCTAGAAGGCAAAATTTGTCAAAATACGTGATGCAAAAAAAAAGCGTTTTTGGAAAATTTGCGATTTTTGCTAGTGGGTATCTCGAAAGCTATTTGCTATAGAGTAATATTGTAGCTTTTGGGGAGGACACAGGGACCCCCATCACCCTTTTTTTGAGTAAAAAATACGTGTGGCACTCGGGGACTGCCGCGGTAAAGCTATTGCATAGCATTTTTAACAACTTATGCAATTATAATTATTTATTTATTTTATTTTTTCTGATTTCAGATAACTGCCCTCTATCGGAAAACGTTGAAATTATTCCGAATCTAGTTATAATATTATAAAGAGGTAAAGTTTGTGACGTTGTAGGAAGTAATCTCTGGATCTACTGAACCGATTTAGATTTTTTTTTACCAATAGAAAGCCACGTTATTTGTGAGTGTTAAAGATAGTTCAAAAGATAATACGCTCACAAATAAGACACTCACAAATAACGGTATTATAGTCAAATTGGCATGCAAATACATACATACATATGCAGTAAAAATATAACCTTTCTTTTGGCAGCCAGGAAATAAATCATAGTACTCAGTACTAACCGAACCACACTCATAATTTCATCACAGGTAAAAAGTTTTACCGCCCAACGAAGTGGGCACGGGTCAGCTAGTCAAAAACAAAGTAATATAAAATGATTTTTTATTTATCACCAACATTTAAAGGTGGAGGAATATAATTCATATACAAGCATTAGTGTATATTTATAATTAGTGTATATTTAATATTATTAGTGTATATTTAAATTCCGCCATATATTTTAGTCAAATATTACGGCCCTCTGTTGGCGCTTAGCCGAGAAGCGAATCACGCTGCCCGGGGCACTTGTACCCGGAACCCAACCGGATTAATCCACCGGCCGAGAGAGGAAGCTCGTCGATTTTATTTATGGAATTAATATTCAGGTGTAATCAGTCATAGGGAATATCTTGGGGTGACAAGCAAATTTTTAAGCCATTTAATCACTTATTTAGCGTTCATTGACTGGCCTACTTAATTATTCAGATACAAAGCCTGATAGGCAGACAAACATTTCCTGGTAATTCATACTATCGATTCACATTACTTGATAAAAAACGCTGATAATTTGCCTGTTTATAAAATAAAAGACAATCAAGGTTTCATCGTTATTCGCTGCACATCTTTGATTAAAATGGTTGTGACAATCACCGGGCTTTGCTTTGGCCTGCTGTTGGCTCTAGTCCAAGGTACGAACTATAATTACACCAATAATTATTGACCGAGCGGAGCGAGGTCCTATTTCGAGTCATCCCTTCGACATTTCGTATCTTTGGTTTTCACGCAATTGCGACTGAAGCCGTTGATAGATTTTCTTCAAATTTGGCATAAGTGTTCGTTGGAGTAACTAAAAACAATGTATATATAGTATAGGGATTTTAATGTTTTGGTTCCATTCCAAGATGATGGTCGTTTAAATGGAATTGGAATAGGAAAATATTCTCCGATATAACTAAGTGAAATATCAAAAAAAAAAGTAAGTTGAATAGACAAATAATATATTTTTATAAGATGTAAATATAATAAAAATAATGAAACACACGACTGCCTTTATAGGAAGTGTTTGTTAGCAGTTTATGTATTTATCCAAATAGATACATGTATATTTCCGGAATGTACTCAATCAGAAATTTAATTTACACTAAACACGATGTATTTACATTTTTAGGTTTAGTCATTTAGACAACTATTTACTTGATATTTGTATAGCTAAGGCACCCTATGACACTCGGGATGACATAACGATTCTAACAATACTACATAGATCTAAATCGGTTCGAGCGTTTACAAGTTACGGTGGAATAAAGGAACGCAAAATATACATGGATGAACCCTGAACAAATTACACTCCTTTTTTGTTGGGCAGTTGTGTAAATATATATTCGAGTCGGGTGAGGGTAAATAAAGAAAACAATTTCCAATATGTGACATGAATATGAAGAATAAGTCGAGTAGACCAATACTATATATAAACGTATTATAGAGATGGTGTGGGTGAATAAATGAAAATATTTTCCCTGCATATTATATAATACAAACTAAGAATGACCGAGAAGAGGCAATTGGGAGAGGAAGGAGAGAGAAAGAGTAGAACTTATTACTACTTGGAAAAGTAGTACTTTTTGAGGCGAGTCTTGAATGCGAGTTTCGTATATTTCCTGGGATATCATTCAGGCGCGGATCTACGTCTTGTTTTGGGGGGGGGGCGGACAGTGGGGGTGGGTTTCTGTCTATAGATAGTTAAAATAAATTATAGTGTGAATTTAGGGCATCCAATATGCTGAATAGAGATAGGTAATTAAGTAACTAAGGATTACAAAAAGGGAAAAGAAATAGTGAATACACTCGTACGTTTTTATTTTACTTCTAAATGAACAATGAACAAAATGATTGCATAACACAGAATTAAATTACAAATTGCAGTTTCCGGTGTTTCTTCTTTGCAAATCTTTCAATTATTTTCTCTTTGTCTACTGGAATATCAAAATGAATATCCAGGAGTGCCAACGCTGTTAACCTATCCTCTACCATCGTGGATCGTAGAGGATAGGTTTTTATTCGCCTCAGAGTTGAAAAACTTCTTTCGGCAGTCGCCACACTTACGGGCAAGGAGGCCATGATATGGATGAGGCGATGCATGCCAGGGTAGTTGAATTCGTTGGCCAGATCTAGAACATCTAGAATATTGTTTTGTTCTGAATAAGCGGGATTTTTTCTCTTTTCCTTTCTAAAACTTTCTTTCCAGATCTTGCATTCTCCCAGAACTCCTGCCGCACAAACTCTTAGGAGACTCTTCATGTAAAAGTATTATTAGTATTATAGTCGTTTAGTCGTCAGTGGAGACGTATAATCGTTAGTGTATAATAAGTAGACGACTGTAGATTGTAGGTAATCGTCATTCAGGAATCTTTTTGTCAACAATCTTTTTGTCAAGAATCCCGCTTTTTGTCAACAATTTTTTTTCAATCCTCGTTGGGGGGGCGGTCCCCCCCCCCCCCCCTCCCCCATAGATCCGCCCCTGATATCATTCCAGGGTCTTGCACCATTGACACAGAAAGTGCAGGAGTAGAAATCAGTGTTATGTCAAGGAATTTTGAGTAATTTGTCAAAGGCTGACCGAAGTATGAATGGTTCGAAAAGCCCGTGGAGATAGGCTGATGTTGATTCGGAGAGTACACGATAGAGGAGAGCAAGTATATGAACATTTCGCCTTTGGCGTACTTTCAACCACTTTAACCGTGCCATATATTTGGGCACGTAATCCTACTTACTTAGATCGAAGATAAATCAAGATAAGCCACATTTGCATAGTCAAGGAAATGTAATAGAAGAGACTGTGAGAGAGATTTCTTTGTGTCGATAGGAAGAAATCTTTTGAGCGTTTGCAGATGGTGAAATCTAGAAAATATGTAGGCCCTTCGAGCCTGAGATATCGCTAAAGTAAGTCAGGATTAGCAACTAACCGGTTTTAATTTTAGGGGACATCAGTGTCGTGGAACACCCTCTTCGCTACCTCCATCAAGATAGCAGGATCATCGGGGGAGGGATAGCGCCCAACAACTTTGCCCCGTTCATCTGCAGTCTCCAAATTGGTGCTACTACTGCGGAGAGACAACACTTCTGCGGATGTTCTATTATAAACCCGAGAACTTTGCTGACTGCCGCTCATTGTGTTGACTATGTCCTCGAGTCTGGCCAACTTAAGCCGTAAGTATCATAATACCTATTCATTCGACGTTCGTTTCATAAGATTTTGGAAATATACACTCCACACATTACACAAAGTACACTCAAGACGAGTCACTACACAAAGTACACTCATTTCATAGAAAAGTTCTCATAATGAGTAGATTTTCTTAAATAAAATTCGATGAATCCAGTTTTGTGTGGGCGCAACAATTCCCAGTTCCATCACCTAGCAACACTAAACTTTTGTTGGCGTTCACTGTAGTGTTCGACACCGATAGCGATAGTGTTCGACACCGATAGTAACTCTTCGCTATTTTTACACGACTGCCAAAAAAAGAAGTGTTATGTGCATTAACCGTATAACTACTAGACCCCGTGACCAGCCTGAGAATGCGTCAGCCGAATAGAAAGAGACAGCTGCCTTAGTACCCCCTCCATCCTTATCTAGTCGTGCATTCAAGGAGACACGTAAATATATCACTATGGCAACGCGTTTATATCACTATGGCAACGCTTCGACGCCATAAGTCTGCTATGCTATGGATAAACGCGCATTCGCAACTAGACAAGGATAGAGGGAGTCTCATATGCCCCTATCTCTTTCTATTCGGTGAACGCATTCACTCACAGCATCGCACTCCCGTTCTCTATTTTGCTACCTACCTACTATGGTTATGTGTTTAGGTTTCATTGATGTATTTTTTCCGTTTCCTTATCCCACCGTAACTGTAAAACGCTTAAACCAATTTAGAAGTGTGTGATATTGATAGAATCGTTATGTCATCCCGAGTGTCATAAGGTACCTAAACTGTCCAAATGTCCAAGAATACTTGTCTAAATGCCGAAATGTCGATAAAAATAACATAAATATGTAATTTTTAGTGTCAAATGAAAGGTCTGATTGAATACATTCCGGAAATATACATGTATCTAGGTATATGGATAAATACATAAACCACAAATATTTCATGAAAATACTATAATAATTATAAATACAATAGTTCATTTTCTGTAACGGCAGTCGTCTTTTTTATTCTTTTTTATATATTTACTTGTCGTAAGTATCGCTATTTTTCATTATTTTACAAACATAGGCTTTATATACATATATATAATAAAAATAGAGTTCCAGTGAATTTTTAAACCCCAATAGTACTTTACCGTGAAAATGTAACCACCACATCAGAACATAATATTTTCTTTTTGCACCCCAGCAGTCTCGTCTATTTCGAAATCGAAATCGAAATCCGTCTATCATTACAGGTCCGTCTTCGCGCGCGTCGGAACCAATTCATATCGTAGAGGTGGAACGCTCCACCGTTTGGTTGGTCACCGGATCCATCCGTCGTTCATATCAGAGACGCTCAAGAATGACGTTGGACTCTTGTTTCCCAAACATCCTATCGTTTTCAACGACAGGGTCCGGCCGGTGTCTCTCGTGCCAGAGTTTATACAAGGTGGCGTTGAAGCTATCGTCTCAGGCTGGGGAACGACATCGGTAAGAATTCAGATTTTTTTGGGAAATCTGTTTTGTAGAAGCAGGCCCGGGTCTATGGTGGGGGGGGGGGGGGGGTGAGGGGGCAATGGATAATTTATTTATTTATTTATTTGTTTCAAACATAATTATACAACACATAAAAATGGTCATACCAAGTAATGGTGCGAAGGAACAACAGCCCACATTCACATGACCATGCTCAGCGCATACCCAACTAGGCCAAATATAGCCTGTATCTGGGCATACGACTTATTTTCTGACTTAGGTAGAGAAGCCTAACTGACTTAGGTACTCATATAGATACATATACACATACACACATACATATACACAAATATATAAATATAACGATTTAAATATATTATAGTATTATTCTTTTGCATTATATTACAATATAGTACATTTTGTTTAATATCTTATATCATATTATATAGTATAATAGTAAGGTAATGCAGATTTTTTTTTAAAGATATGACTTGCAGAAGTTCGTTCTCTGTCCTTGAACGACCTATGTCGTCAAGAAGCCATTTTTTAATATTTTTTTGAATAAAATGGTATTTTCTATTTCCTATATTTTGACATCAAGGCGGTTGAATATTTTAGGTGCTATATAGCCGAATTGTCTTTGGGCAGGGGAACGGCATAATTCAGACCTGCAGATGCTCTTGTAGTTCGGTGTTGCTGGCTTCGTGGTCGTTTATCTGAGGTTCGATGGGAAAACATGAGTGACTGTTGCTTCCCCTTCCCTTCCCTATGCATCAATTCGTGGTTATGCGCAAAGCAGTGTACAAATAACATATTTAAATGTAAGTATGTATATAGATACTTTCCTTCATACAATTTGTAGCCATCTTATTCGTGTTCTGTATTGCAGATTCATTTACATGTAATCACGATTTAAAAATATCGCGAAACGCATGCTTTGCATTACGAATATAGCCGATGCTATGCTACGCTATTTTCCACTACTAACGTACTACTTTTTTATGATTCCAGTACACCACTTCCTATATTTGATAATTTTATTTGTTAATAGAATCCTCTTTACATTGCGGATCGAGATAATTTCGTTCGTAGGTGCTTTTTACGATTTAGGAGTGATTCATGTTTTAAATTTTGGTTTTTCGTGAGACATTTTAGTCATAACAGTATAATTCAGCGTAGTCATAATATATATATATATATATATATATATATATATATATATATATATATATATATATATATATATATATATATATATATATATATATATATATATATATATATATATATATATATATATATATATAATTGTATAAATAGTCGATGCTTGATTTACATCATCTATACGATGAATTGTGATATAATCAAATTTTTCAAGAGCAACGACAATAGATTCATAATAAAAACTAAATTTATCTACATATTACGGATAGTTTTGTGAGATTTTATTTATATCCGGATATAATTTACCGTGAAAAATAGTTACTACACTTGAAAGTAATGAATCCGGGCCACCAATATAAACAAGAATATAAGAATTCTAGCTTGTTCAATAATTACCACATTTACAATGAATATTGAATACTAGGATCGTTTCTGATATATTTTTTTGTGACAGACCAGAAACAAAAGCAAAAACAAATGCATTGAAATTTTAGTTCAATTTTCAAAAAAATCATTTATTTTGTTTTTAGCCTCTTTTATGGCATTACTTTACAGCCACCAGCAAATTTTATTAATTTTATTACAGTAGTATTGAATAGTCTATAAAATACTTTTTATTTGAATGAGCCAGCAATCTAAATTTCTGAGATATTACGGTTTATGTTGGTGTCCTGAGTTCATTACTTCCGAGTGTATTACTCTAGAATAGATATTCGTCTAGTAGAGTGATAAAATCCACTCAAGTTTGAGCTTCGGTTTATATTATTGAAAAAAATGTATTAATAATGTACATTTGAATCTTAATTTATGAAACAGATATCTATTAAACCAAGAAATCAAGCTAAAATATACGAATATAACGTTTTCCAAGATGTAAATAATTTTATCTTGGAATAGAATTTTATAAATATTCAAAATTATAATTTAGTCGTCTTTCGTTGTTTGTTTGATTGATATTTTAACTTAATTGCGTTTTGATCATAATTTCATACGATATTATCAGTATTATCTTGAATGGAATAATAGGTATACGTTGGATGTAGATTAGACGCACTATCACTTAGCGGAAAAATCAGCTATGCCTGAAAATATTACGGAAAACTACCCGGCGTTGTCCGAGTATGGAATGATTAAAGAACTAGAATAGAAAGCGTACATAAGTTTTTTTTAATGCAAAATTAAAGCTGTTAAAATTTACCACCAGATTGATTCAATTTATTTGTTTGCAATCTGGCATAGTTTTCGAGATATCTGCATTCAAAATCGGCTAATTAAAAAAAATACCTGTAATTTTTTTCTATATTTGACTAGCTAACTCTTCGGCCCTTCGTCTTACGAAAATGTTAAGTAGCAGAAGGTTGTAGAATATTACCCCCTCCCCCCCCCCCCCTCACCCCCCCCCCTCAAACAAAGTCCCGAAGTCAAAAATTGTGTTTTTCCATTTCCCTCTACACCCCCATTTTGAGCATTCATTAACTGAACTACATTAACTGAATTTAACCTACGTTTAACCCCTTGAGTATGATACGACCAAATCTGGTTCTGAAACAATTATCCGTTGAGTATGATACGACCAGATCTGGTTCCGCGTTTTTTTCACTTCTTTGACGTTCTCATATTTATTCATAATTATCTAATTGTTTTACAAAATGATATTTCAATATTCTATATTCGAAATTTCAATGCAATCATTGTGCAGTTGTTCTTTTTATGATTGGTGTAGTAGTTTCGTAGTTATAGTACTTTGAGGTCGATGTCGCCGAAAATCCTGCAAAAGAGACAGATGCATCCATGAAAATACCCATTTACTCCAAGGGTTAATCTGGAATCTACTGTACGGATAAAGAAAGATAAATGGATCTTTCTTTATCCAGATAATTTTATTGACTTCGCGAGACAGGAGGTACTTATTCTGCCCAGTCTTCGATAGCCTCAATTGAAATTTTAGAGACGATTTTTTTGACTCGTATTTTCCCTTTGCGTGGGTCAAATTCCTCAGGACCCTCAAATGCATTTACCATAAATTTCCTTATAAGTTGGATAATTCGGTAAATTTTCAAATATTCACAGCCTTGTGTAATTGATTATAATTCTGTGAGTTAATTATTAATTTATTAACTATGTTTAAATAATTGTTATTTCTTCTTTAAGTCGGTACAGCCTGTGCCGGATTAACCCATGTCCAGGCCCTTAGGCCGTCGAAATCTCGGGGCCCCCTTTGCACTTTTCGGAGCCTTCTTTGGGCTATCAAACATTCTGACAACGACTTAGCTGTCCAACATAAGGCCCGCGGGCCGCATGCAGTCCGCGACCTCACTTTTTGCGACCCACGGAGAATTTTGAAGAAATGAAGGATTTTGAGGAAGTTTCAAATTTACCTAAAATAAAAATACACTGACACGATTGCAAAAGAATTCCAAAGTCGATTTAGCGATTTTAAAAAAATCGAAGGAGGTATTTCAGATTTTACTCAGCTTCTTACAATTTTAGTTGAGAACGTAGGCAGAGCAGACCTTCAAATGGAGGTGTGTGGTTTGAAATCAGATCCCTTTTACCAAGGAAGAACTGGAACTGGATTGGATTTTTCTAGTTGCTGCCAGGAGAACGATACCTCAACTTGCGAAACATAGGGCTAAACGCTGGGAAGCACGTATCTTTGCGAAAGCAGCTTCTTCAATATGAAATGTATAGTCACAACGTAGATGTTCCCTCTCTGATGTCACTTACTCCGTTGCTTCGTTTATCAACAACAAATATTAAAGTTAATATTGATGCATTAGTTAGTGAAAACTAATGTCCTTAAATTTAGCACTATTTTTTATATTTAGTTCAAAGCTATTAAAAAATCACTCAAAGTATTTTATAATGCGGCCCTCCAAACCGCATTTTTTTAATGCGGCCCTTGGTTGATTGGTTGCAGTTGGACAGCCCTGGTGTAGAACATACATAGTAAATGAAAACGACAGTGCCGGCAAAGTGGGCCGTTCAATTTTTCTGACAACGCATATGTCACATAGCATAGACGTCCATATAAACAAAATACTATCGCAAAGTCTGGCAGTTGCCAACTGTCGATAATATATAACAATTATACTATTAGTCGGATCAAAAAGTTGATTAAACATATTATCCTTAGAATTTCTATTCAATTTATTTTACTTTCCTGACGACCTATCGGAAAGGAAAGTATTGTGATCGCGCTAAAAAAAAATTTTGAGATGAAGATGGGAATATATATTTTGAGACTCCCTGAGACGATTGAGACTATTTCCAGACCGATCTCTGTCTGTCTGTATGTCTGTATGTCTGTATGTCTGTATGTATGTATTCTTCCACGATAGCGCCCAGACGCTTAATCGGATTGAGCTGAAATTTGGTATATAAGCTTCTGTTAACCGTCGGAGGAACCCATTAGTTTTTGGAGTCCCTACGCCCTACGGTTGTGGTACCTCCCATACAAATTTGGGGTTCCCGGCGAAAAAATTGTTTCCGCGATAGCGCCCAGACGCTTAATCTGTCTAAGTTAAAATTTGGCATAGAAGCTTCTGTTAACCATCGAAAGAACCTATTAGTTTTTGGGGTACTTACGACCAACGTTTGGGGTACCTGCCATACAAATTTGGGGTACTAGAGTAAAAAATGTCGCTGTTTTTTCGCACCTCCCCGGATACTAGTCAGGAAAGTCTTGGGGTGACACAACCGATTTTTTTCTCTCTATTAGAAACAATTTTAAAACGCATGATTGTGTTAATCCCATGTCGCGGAGTCCCTAAAAAGACGTCGGGGGCTCCATAGGCGATTCCTACTTGGCCTATTGGATAATCCGGCACTGGGTACAACTAATAAAATAATAGTATGCTGATGTTTTTTTTTTTTTTTTTTTGATATCATCTAGATGATATTGATATCATTGCACGCTCCACAAGACCTTAAGGAAGCCTTTTTACTCTACTGCCCAAAAATAATGCCAGTTTCTTTATTCCACCGTAACGTATACATGCATGCTTGAATCGATTTAGAATTGTGTGGTATTGTTAGAATCGTTATATCTAAAGGTGCCTAAACTGCCCAAATGTCAAATAAATAATCGTCCAAATGTTCGATTTTCGCCGATCAGTATAATTGCGTAAACAATCGAATCTAACGTGTTCAATGCGTTGCATTCTCACTATCCGCGCTGGTCGCCGAAGAATGATTCGCGTCGTTGAGTCTCGATATATTCGACGTTTCATCGGTGTGAGTTCCTCCTGTGAAAAGACGCTCAAATCTTTTCATACATCCTTGGCTACTTGCTGGAAACGTTAGCGGTGATACCCGTTTTTTTAATTTCCATTACAAACAAATCCTTGATTGACGTCTGGTTTTGGAATTTGATATAATGTTCCTGTCTATCTGAGTATACGTGATATTGCAGGTCGGTGGAACTTCACCAGTACTTTTGAAACGCCTGGACACCGCGACTTTGACCTACGACGAGTGCTTGGAGAAGCGCGAAGGAGCCGAGAATGAAACCGATTACGATATGCCACAAGTTGATGATGATGTTGAACTCTGTACCTTCGCCTCTCGCGGCAATGGAGTCTGCCTAGTTAGTATATTAAATTGTTTGATTTCATTAAAAAAAAAACAAACCAATTGACAATAGTTTTTCACATGCCGTTTAATATTATACCAATGATTATACCTATATATGGTATTAGATTTGCTCAACGCCATAGTACGATTTGACAACTCTGCTGAAAGAGAAAATGCAGGCGGTGCTGATAGAATCGACGGCCAAACTAATAGCTCTTTATTTGGCCATCTATAAGAGCATTAATAGTGAATGTTTTTTGTTATTATAAAGGAATTATTGATTATAAAAACCCAATAAGGTAGGTAACCAATGATAACAATAATAACATTTAATTATTAGTGCCATCTATCGCAGTTTTTTATATAAGCTGATTACATCACAGAAACAATGCGGGGAGATAGAATGCTATCTATTGGTCTATCCGACCATTAAAGAAGGTTATTATTACGTATTGATAAGTGTATACCAAATAATAAATTGACATCTTTATGTAAATAATACATATTACTTCAATTTTTCGTTACTTCAATTTTCAAATAGCAAAGCTAATCTGTGCCACATTTTTTTCCCGCGATCTCGGAGCAATGTGAAATGACAAACGACGCAACCTCCCGGTGCGAATGCTATACTAGGACAAGACTGGCTGGCGGCCGCTATTGACCGCGTATTTAAGAATATTATTGATATACTACGTATATAATTATTGATGAAAATTTTGAAACAACAATTTTATAAATAATTAAATTTTCTATAATTTGGTGAAAGAATCATCGAAATCGCTTCAGGCGTTTGAAAAAAATATAAAAATTCTTGCGTAAAATACATAGGGGAGATAAGATTTTTCTGTCAAAACTAACAGTAATAATAAACAAACGAGACAACACATTTCTTTTTGATCATATTACACATACCATATACATTTTTTCATCTATTTGGACCATCCATTTAGGAGAAATATGCGTTCAAAGATAGGTCTATTTTGCAGTTTGGCCTATCCTATCGCCTTAAAGTAATAAGAGCTATGATTAAAAGAAATCGTTTTTTATTATATTATCATTTTATACCGCATAAGCGTGTTTAGAGCGCCGTCATACTGCTTTACTACAAAAGTCGCAATATTGAACCTAATAATAAAATATTATTCTTTTTTTTGAAGCTATGCCATCTACACGTTGTATTTCATAGTAAAATCCTGGTTGGCGAACTGAAGTACGACGTTGATCAATGTAATACGCTACACAATTACTGTAGGTATTAAGGGGAGTTAATGGGCCCTTGCTGAGTTGGCCACGAAGACCCATTCTGTTCAGGGTTGGTCACAATCACGGGTCAACTTCTATCCGACGGCCTCCACGCATGAAGTGCGAGCCTGGGTAGGACTCTGGCTTTATGGATAGTTTCCCCTGGGAATCAACCTTCTGGCGCTCTTGGACGGTCTGCGCACCGTGCGGTAAACACCGTTTCACCGCTTCGTAAGGGAGAGGACCGCGCAAGCGACCTCGAACTCGTAACCAATCGAGAGACAGGAGTAATCTGGTCGCAATTGCAATTGGAAGTAAGGGCGTGAGTGTAAGCCCGCCGGGTAACACTCCTGGCTATCTCGCGGTTAAGGCGTTGGCCTCTTACGGGTTTGTGGCGGAGCTAGACGGTGGACTGTTTTGTCCAAGTCTTCTGCGCTCACTCCAGGGAGATAGAACGACTAATCGTTAAAACTTCCTGAGGTGACGAGCTCGCCCGCTGTAGTCGACAACCCTAGTTGTAGGTATTAAGATTATTGAGAATTTACAAAAAAGTGGCCATAATTTTTTTTGACGATTCTTTCCAATGGATCTCATTGTCGTCCAAAAGATTTGTATTTGTTTGTAGTGTGTTCGGAACAGGCTGGTATTTTATCGAGAGGTGATTCTGTACTGTAACTGTAACTGAACAGGAACATTCATATTTTATTTTTTTTTGTTTTTTTTCTTGTTTATTTTATTCTACACGAACAACTAAGTTAAAATCATTTTTTTTTTTTTAATTTTCACACCCGATAGCTATGTTTTGGTCACCATTTTTAATGCATCACCATACTGCCATACCACGAACGCCCGCACAGAGAAGATTAATCAAAGTTTCGAACTAAGGGTGCCATTATCACGTTTAGTTTGGTAGTAAACTCCTAGCTGACAAAAAATTGTACGGCATTGAGCAATCTTTTACCGTATATAATCAATGGTCATACTTTCTTAGGTCATATATAAAGCGCATGCAAACAGCCTTTTAACAGTCCTACTTTTTGGTTATTATTCAAGAAGTAGGTAAAAACCGTTGTTGTCTTTTTATTAGATTTCTTATTTACAATATACCAGAAAGCTTTTTTACACAGTAAACCCATTTATGACCCTTTTTTGTATTTAGAATGGTAGGAATAATTTGACGGTTTCGGTTTTTTTGTACTTGAACGTAAGGGATAACTTTTGTTGCGTAGGGGTAATAATATAGCGGACGTATCACATACGTTCCGATAGGTATATGGTTAACCCTGGTTTTCTGTGATGCCGAGAAAGGCAACATCTGAATAAGTTAGGAGATGAGGAGACCAGATCTACAATCTATCTGCATCATTTTATTTCTTTTTTCAGTATGACTCTGGCAGTCCTCTGGTGACCAGAAACAAAAGGCAGTTGATCGGAATCGTCTCCTGGGCGATTCCTTGCGCCGTGGGAGGACCAGATGTGTTCGTTCGCATCAGCACCTTTTTTCATTGGATCTCTATGAATTCGGCATAAGAAAATCTTCAAATATTGATATACTTTTTATTAATTAGGATAAAGTTTAACCGCTTATTAGGTGGTTTGTCTGGAGCATAACTGCTTAGATGACGTTTGACGTACGTTTATTTTAATCTATATTGTATTAAATCTGATATATATTAAAAGCATTGTTTTAAATTAAATAATAATAAATAATAATAATAAAGCTCTTGGTCTGTAGATTTGTCATCAATAGAAAAAAAATAAAAAGTCCCTGAAAAATAAAGACAAAATAATCCCTGTAACCGCCAAATTGAAAGAACGGCTAGGTGTAAAAATTTGGTTAAGGTGTCTAAAAAAAAGCTCTTGGTCTGTAGATATGTCATCAACAGAGAACAATAAAAAATGATAGTGCTATCTGATGGATTTCAGCGCGGGGGGGAGGGGGGAGGGCTGGGGAAATGGTGGGGAGAGGGGGTGAAGAGTGAGTGGGGGAGGGGGTAGTTGGGGGGTGAGGGGTTGAGTTGAGGTGGGGAAAGGAAGGGGGTTGGGGAGAAGGGGAAGAGGGAAAGATAGAGGAGGGATTAAAGGGAGCTATAAAAGGGGGGTAGGAAGAGGGGGGTTGGAGGAAAAATGGGGAGAGAGTAAGAGAGAGGGAGGGTAGGGGGGGTAGGTTAGAGGGAGTGGGTGAAGGTGGTCGGAGGGGGGGGTTTGAGAGAAAAGGGGTATTGGGGGGTTAAAGAGGTTTGGCGCGCGAGGGAGATTGTCTGCTAGCCGGGAAAGTCTAAAGGTGACACAATCGATTTTTTTCCTCAATATAGTTAAAAACATTTTTTTATAAAGTGACCGTCGATTTAGACGGGTTTTAGCTAGTTATTATTTTATTTCGAGATCATAGGATACCGTATAGGCGTGTTTTGGGCTTGTTTAAAGCGTCAACAGTGCTCCCTGCTCCGTCATACTGTTAGGTATACTACGATAGTCGCCATATTAAACATGACAATCAATTTTAGGACCTAGTTTCATCTACACGTTGCGTATCATAGTAAAATACTTGTTTCCAAATCATAGTAGGTCGTTGAGCAATCAAAACAATGGTAAATAACGGCCATCTGACGTTTCCCGTGCCGTATGCTGCGAATTGTGAACCGCAGAGAGTTGAAGCGAACGCACCTAAAAAGTAGATACGAACTGCGTTTCAAGAACCCTTAACACGTTGTTAGCCATTTTTTTAAGGTCAAATGTTTTAGTTTAAAAACTATTTCACACACAACACTGTACAACATGGTGGCAAGTGGCAATATCTTACGTCCGTCAGGGTTATAGAGACTAAATGTTTATGTTGGCAAATGTATACATATATAACTTGTAATTTTTAAAAAGTAGTGGGCATAATACATTAGTATATAATAAAGTCAATAATTAAATAGTTACATAATAAAGTCAATAATTAAAATAACACAGAAAATAATAACGTATGTAAACTCAATATTAATTGGAGAACGGGGATATAAGGACAAGCTAGAAGAACGGGTGTGGAAGGGGGGGGGGGGGGGGGTTATTTATGAATGAAGTAAATGTTTCAATTTTGTTAAAACCCTATCAGGTTTTCAAGTTGTCCCAGTGGTAAAGGCACAGAGTTCCATATCCAGGTCACCTTCACTGTAAATGACAGAAATGTGTACGACATTGAAATGTGTGCGACATTGATTATATAATAATCAATACTGTAAGTAGATACCTATGTACTTGTTAATTTGTTAACTCCATGCAGGAAAAACACTAGCGCCACACCTAAAAGGGATTAATAATTGACCGAGCGGAGCAAGAGCACTTTTACAACGCGGCCAGATATGACTATTAGGCATTTCGTATGTTTGTTTGTGATGCAACTACGACCAATGCGTTGATCGATTTTCTTAAATTTCGGCGTTAATGTTCCTTAAAAACAATAGAAACTAATTTATTGGGGACTTTATTTATTGATTCCATTTCAAGATGGCGGCCGGAATATTTGTGTGGTGGAATACAAAACGGCCTCGTATATTTTAACACCTTTAGAACACATTAAAAAGTATTTAACCAACAGAGATTGCATTTAATTGCTTAGGGAGCTAATGGGTTGCTAAGTTGGCCCTGAGTTATCCCTTGCTGAGTTGGCCACTAAGACCCATTTGTTCAGGGTCAGTCACACTTACGGGTCAACACCCATCCGGCGGCCTCCACGAATGAAGCGCGAGCCCGGGTAGGACTCTGGCCTGAGGGCGACTTTCCCCCAGGAGTCAATCTTCTGGCGCTCCTGGACGGTCTGCGCACAGTGCGGCGTCAGCCAATCAATTGTGCATTCTGACTAACAGTCGGGGAGTCCAGAAACAGTACTGTTTCATATAGAGCGGGGGTGGTTGTTGACCTTACGGCGACTGCTCTTGAAACGACCATCGGCTACCTGATTTCGGGTGAACAGCCGGGCAAAGAATGCCGCGATAGACTCGGTAGACACCGTATCAACGCTACGTAAAGAAGAGGACCGCGCAAGCGACCTCGAACCTGTTACTAGTCGGGAGACCGGAGTAATCTGGTCGTAACTGGAAGTAAGGGCGCGAGTGTGAGCCCGCTGGATAACATACCTGGCTATCTCGCGGATAAGGCGTTGGCCTCTTACAGGCACGTGGCGGAGCTTGACGGTGTACTGTTTTGTCCTAAGTCTTCTGCGCTCACCTCACGGGAGTCAGAACGATCAAATTTCGTTTAAACTTCCTGAGGTGACGGGTTCGCCCGATGTAGTTGACAGCTCTAGTTGCATTTAAATATTAAATAAGTAAATGGTTTCCTAGCCGTAAGAAATCACATTGTAGTGGAAAAAAATAAAAACTAATACCAAGAACGTTGGCTTCAAATACTACATTTGCATCGTTACAACTATATTTTTTAAAAAACGCGAAGTTCGACGGTTATATCTTTTATTATTCTACACCAGACCATCAAAAAATTGTCCTAATTGATGCAGTTTTATTTTTAACCATCAATTCAAGTAATATGCAGTTCTCAGCAGCCTAAATACTGGAAAGTGTTATAGCCCTTCCTTAATTCCTTAACCAGTGAGATAGACATCTTATGGATATCCCTTTAGCACCTAAAAAGTACGCCCCACTATCTCATTTTTATCATAAATAGGTACTGTGTTTTACGTAGTTTATATTTTTTATTTTTTTATCCCTAGAAAAAGAAACATTTTGTGATTATATTTAGCTTAATTAGAAAGAGGTTATAGTTTAGGGTGTATTATCATTTTTATATAAATAATAATAATAATAAGAACATTAATATTGCAATTATGTTGTTTGTTACTTTTGTATACATATAACAGAAATAAAGCCTATTTGATTTTTCATATTAATATTACGTAAACAATTAAAATTAGGGTAATGATAATCATGCGTCATTTTTACGCAGACTATCTTTCTATGGTTAACGTCTGCATTAGCTTATTCAGGTAAGTCAGTTATTATGGCTTTGTGCTATTATTAAGCATGTGTGAGCTTTATTAAGCTTTGTGCTATTATTAGGCAGGTTAACTTATGAGAATGCTAGTGTCTATTCAATTTAAAACTAGGTCATCGAAGCGGATGCATACGTACATGATTTTAAAGCCGTTACCATATTCGTCTCGCATCTCTACCAACAATTGGCCTAATATATTTAGACACCTCTAGATCTCATTATAAAATTTTAACATACTCTCTACCGATAATCTTCCGTCTCGCCTCTCTACCAATAATCAATTATGTACTTGTTCCGAGGGTTTCCTGTTAATGTATCCAATGAAGGACCCACATCGTCCTTTTTTCGACAATAGCTTCTTAAACAATTGCGTTGCAAGCTTTTGGATTACCTATTATGTTGGGTTCAGTTCGGGCGGAACTGTTGGAACTAGCTTTGGACGAGAGCCTGCGTATATCTAGCACGTGTGTTCAACCGATTGTTTTGAACACACTTATTCAAGATTACTTTAAAATAAGTATGCTTAAAATGTAAACAAATGTGTACAGTTGAAGAGCATGCTAGTTTTAAGCACACTCGCAATCATGCTCATTTATGAGCTTGTGTATCGGTACCTTAAGGATTTTAAATAATATTTGAAATGAATAAATAAATACTCGAACATTGCCTTTGGTACGAAATGGGTTAAGTTTGTTTGACATTTGAGCGTCGTTTATGAACGCTAGCAACACTGGTTGAAAAAAAAATGTCGTTCGGACGGATGATGGGAAAATTGTTCGCGGGGGCCGATGCGTCGTCGCAGCCGTCGGATATCGCCCGCTACGCTACACCTACAAAATGTAGAGGTGCCCCGCGTATATTATCGTCGTCCGCCATCACGTAATGGCGCAGCGCCGCGCCCGCGCCGCTCCGCTTCGATGATTCCGCCGTCGGACACGCGTTGAGTGTTAAAACGATCGTGAATTATGTCATAAATGAATGAAGAGATGGAAGGCGGGTACAGTTCGAGCTCGGGCAGCTCCAGCTGCTCATCCTCGTCCGAGGGCAGCGCCGGCGAGAAGGTGGAGAAGGTCGAGATCCTCGGCTCCTCGTTCGTCCTCCCGCAGCGCCTCTGCGAGGACGAAGGCCTCTTCCGCGAGCTGGTGTCGCTGCGCAGTTGGGACTCTCTCGACGAGGCGACCAGGCGCTACCTCACCAAGTTCTTGCCGGACTTCCCGGTGAACAACCGGGGCGAGAAACGAATCACTCTGGAGAAACTCTTTAACAGAGACACTTTCCGCTTCACGTCGCCCCTTACGAAGTTCCACGACGATCTCAAGGAAGGCCACTATAAGCCAAACGTCGTCAACATGAAAAAGATCCTCGCCAAATATAAACAAAAGGCTGCCAAAAGACAGGTAAGTTTACAGACTGTCAAACTGCATAGCCGCTTGTTTACCCCTTGGGGCCTACTTTTGAAAAATTTGGCATGCTAAATTTGTTTATTTACCTAGTAAATCGAATGGGAATTCATTAGTTATTGCTACCTATTTCATTTCTCAAAAAAAACCACGGTATAACTGCAGTATAGGAACCTCTCCTGGATTTTTGATTTTTAAACGTCACCGGACTATATTCGCCACGCAGATTCCGAATCTGCAATAATCTTTTGTCGCTCTCAATAAATAAGCGAGATATAGGCATTTAAAATTTGCATACTAAACGTCAAAAAGACGGCCATATTGCTTCAGAAGTAGTGTCGGAATATACTTAGTCGATATACCGCGAGTTCTCTAATATCGATAACAATTCGCGATTTTAGAAAAATGATGGCATGGTCGTGAAAAAACATGTGCGATATTAAAAAATAATAGTCTATTTTCGAGGGTTTTTTCAATGACTTTGCGTTTTGATAACAAAAGGTATCCTGAAACAATAGAAAATTCCTAAATATCTGAATATCCCCGCAAGCAAAAATTTTTTTTCGAATTTCGCGCGAAATTCGAAAAAAAATTTTTGCCTGCGGCGCTATTGAAGTTAACATGACAATAGAAAATTCCTAAATATCTGAATATCCCCGCAAGCAAAAATTTTTTTTCGAATTTCGCGCGAAATTCGAAAAAAAATTTTTGCTTGCGGCGCTATTGAAGTTAACATGACAATGTGTTAGCGATATTTCGTTTTTTTCCAAGGTTTTTACTAAATGACTTTGGTGATAATGACAAAAGGTAACCTTAAACAAACGAAATGTCTTCAATATCAAATTAACACCGCAGACAAAAGAAATTCGAAAAAAAATTTTTGCCTGCGGCGCTATTGATATTAACATAAGAATGACAAAAGGTAAACTGAAACAAACTAAATTTCTTCAATATCAAATTAACACCATGTGTTAGCGATCATCTAAAACAATTGCACAATTTTCGTAGATTTTACGAACATTTGAAATTTGGTGTATTGATGACTAAAGGTAACCTGAAACAAACGACATTTCAGTATATCTTCTGTCATCAATACGCAAAGTCATTGAAAAGACATCGAAAATAGTGCCCTTTTTTAATTTGCGCGAAAATATGTATTTTTCCAATCGCTTTTGTTCAACATATTTCAATTAATCTTAAAACTCTCCAAATTGTCATAATTTCTGTAATATCGCTAATTGTTATCGATATTACGATATACTCGAAAGTGTCAACACGGTAAGTACAAACAAAATGGCCGCAACTTTGTTGACATTGGGATAACAAATTTGAACGCCTATATCTCGCTTATTTATTGAGATCGAATAAAAATTATGGAAGATTCGGAATCAGCGTGGTGAATATAGCGGGGTGAATTTTATTTTGGGCCATTTTAGGCTATTTGTTTACATATAAAATTTAAAGTTTGAATGCCTATATCTCGCTTATTTATAGCGACCGACACAATTTTCTTCCAGATTTAGCATTAAAATGCTACAATCTATTAGTGTATATTTTTTTTTTTTTTTTGGTGAGAGGTTCCTATACTGCAGTTATTCCTGGAGATTTGGACATTGACAACTATTTACTTGATATTTCAACAGTTAAGGTATCCTATGACACTCAGGATGACATAACGATTCTAACAATACCACACACTTCTAAATCGGTTCGAGCGTTTAGAAATTATGGTGGAATAAAGAAACGGAAAACACATAGATGAATCCTGAACACACTACACTCCTTTTTTGTTGAGCAGTCGTGTAAAAAACCTAACCTAACCTTAACCTAGCGAAATGTAGATGTTTGATGCTTGTTTAAATGCCTATATCTCACTTATTTATTGAGGCCGAAAAAATATTATTGCAGTTTCGGAATCAGCGTGTGAGTATATTCGGGTGAGGTTAAAACATCAACAATGTAGAACTGAAATTGGAGACTATCGCGGTTGTTTGACATTATAAATAAGATAAAAAACGAATTTACCGCATAAACTTTGTAGTATCCGACGTTTTGGCGACGTTGCAGCCGCCGTTGTCTAGGGTAAACTGTCTACTCTAGACAACGGCGGCTGCAACGTCGCCGAAACGTCGAGTGCTACAAACTTCATGCGGTAAATTCGTTTTTTATCTTATTTTAAATGTAAAATTGGTAGCTATACTTAATAAATACTAATCGAATGTACCTTAGACAAATTTAGCATGCAATTTTTTTCAAGAATCAACCTTCTGTTATAAATGTAATTGAGTGAAAAGGGGCTTGTTTGTCCTCTTTTAGTATTCCTACCTATTACTCAGACGGCCCGGTGGCATAGTGGTTAGGTCGTCTGGTCTTACATTGTAAGGTCCCGGGTTCGATTCCCGGCTGGGTCACCATTTTCCGTTGGGATCAAATTAACGGAATTGCATTTTCAATTCTGTCGATCGAATGCAATAACAAGACACACACTTACAGACATGTTGCACGCACACATACATATAACACGTCATAGTAGGGTTGGTTGTAAGAGATTGTCATATTACAATAAACCCGCCCATTGTGACATTTTCACAATAAAGAGTATAAACAAACAAACCTATTCTACATTGATGGTGTTTTAACGTCACTCGACTATATTCAACCTTCTTTTTGGCTTTAAAAATAAGCTGGACTTGCTCCACAAAACTGTAATGCGAGTTCGGACTCAGGCTCATCAGCTTAAGCTGCTTGCCTGTTAAATATGTAATAATAGCAATATGTTCTGAGGAGTTATAAGGGCTATAATCACTTGCAAAGGAGCGCGCAAACACTGTCGCCATATGGTGAAAACGTTGTCATTTTAAAGGTTAAAAAACAACACTATATCACTCGAAATTAGCCATAATTGAGTTTTTGATTCCATTAGATAATTCAAAAGCGCATCAAATGGCGTAACTATTTTTCAAATCAACCAATCACGAGACGCCATTAAAAACAGCATTTTAACCCATCCCTAGCATCGATCAGTAAATCCCGGAAACACCGCCTAAACTGTCAGTTAGTCATACAAATCGTAAGGTATCATTACCACTGGAAAAGTGTCATTTTACTGTTGATTTATTTTTATTAATAAACGTGAATCTAACTGTTAATCAAAGAGACAAAGCATTGCTTAGTCATATTTTAAATCATATAATAAACCATGTTATTCGATTTTCTGATGTTTAAGAATGTACAAAGACATTTTGACATATATTCAGGTCTATCGACAAGTCCTGCCTAACTAACAGTTTATCCGCCCTATCCATACGAATGTACGTGATACGGCCGCTATATTATTGCCAAAACGCAATTAGCCGTATCCCGCACGTTTAATTAAAAAAAACTTTTTGAGAGCACTTTTTTGAGACTCATTTGTATTTAGGTAGGAATCGGTAAAAAGTCATAATTCCCGAGCCTTTCCATGTTTAGCAGTTCATTTGCAGAATGTATCTAGATCAGGTTGATTGATATATTATATTCAATACGAAATATATCCAAAAATGAGAGATCTAATAAAAAAAACAATGACTTTTTAGCTACTTTTTGAATAATAACCCAAAGGTAGGGCGGTAAAAATAAACTGGTTGACAGATTACGATGACAGATACGAGACAATTAAATACATTAATATTAACTAACAGCAATTTTTATAATCGTAACTGGATATGGAAACAAATGGCCACATTAAAAACAAACGAACACTGCAGTGCCATCAACACGCGTTTTAAATGATGTTGGATACTGCTGGAGTTATTTTCGTGGAAAGTATAGAATAGAATAACTTTATTGTGCTATAAAAACATAACTTAATGAATATTACACTGCTTTTATAAAAAAAGACAATTTATGCACAAATGGCGGACTTATCGCTATAGCGATATCTTAGTCAACCATACAGTCAACCGAAAATCCATCATGTATTGAAATTAGGCAAGAAAAAATATTATCATTACGTAGCATATATTTGCATCAGAACTGCACTAAGGTTTTGTGTACGAGCGTCGCTTTTACAGCGTCATTGCACTTTAGCAATTTTGGTCGCCTTAGCCCTTGTACAATTTAAGGAAATAGGGAAATGTTCAAACTATCAATTGCACAGCCTCATATCTTTTTGAGGTTTTGAGATACACACTTGGAGCCCAGGATGTATTGTGACACATACACTCATCTTCAAATCAACACTTGATTCATTTGAATCGGATAATAAGTCTCTTAGATATGATCGCATTTATAGACACGTGTCAGTTCCGGAAACTCCAAAAACATGGGTTAAGTCAGTGCTGGATTTGATAGGTCGCGGCCTAGGGTCGGCAGACTTCAGGGGGCGGCTGATTTCAGAGGGCGCTCGCTTGCATTTCCTTACGCATAAAATTGACAAAATATCATCCGTATTGTACGGAGACGATATGCAACCATCTCGGAAGTCGTGTTTGTACTTATTTCACAAGGAAAATTCACATTATTAAAGGCCTTTGTTGATTGGCGATTTAGTTACTTAAATGTAATCTTCATATAAGCAGAGATAATGACCACCATACACTATGCCGATATTATAGATGATTTTGCCAATAAAAAAACCGTAAAAATGTTTGATTCTTATTTCGACTAATTCATTCATTCATTTTGCTTTTCAATATCTACTCACCCACTTAAATAAGTAAAAGTGTTCATTGCCAGGTGAATAATACAATTGATTGTATATTCACCTGGCAATGAACACTTTTACTTATTTAAGTGGACACATAAAGAACATAAAGAATTGCACCAGCAAACAACCCATAAAATTATAACACGAGCGATAACTAATAGTAACCACAAAGTTCCCAAACTGAATAGTACCCATGCACAGAGACGTATAAATATAAATAAAAAAAGACTAACCCACTGGTTGATCACCCAGGGAAGGAAAGAATCTGAAAAACTAATTTGTTTTATTCCTAGCTAACTTACCATTCCTAATACATTATTATTCACCTACCATATATTTAAGATTGGCATGCTTTCTGTTCTTTATATTATTATTATCACATACCTTTTAAGATTATTTGTAATCTAATTTTTTACTAAAATTTTAGTTTACTTGATTTTATTTTTCACGGCATTCTTCAACGTATTTTTTTATTTAGCATTAGGCAGTACTTAATTATACGAATCTGAGCCTACCTTATTGCGGACGTCTCGTGCAATCCAGTTAGGTTAGGTTTAATTTATTTGTAACTGTTTTTATGATTTTTTGGAAAATAAAGAATTTGAATTTGAATTTGATTAAGATAGGTAGAAGGGAGGGGTAGCACAAAGTCAAGTGGCCTATACTTAGTAGTAGTAGTAGTAGTAGTAAAAACGTTAAACTATGAATTGGCTCGGTTGAATACCTGGTTCCAGAAAAATAATCTGTTTCAACACATCTGGAGTTAATGGGCCCTGGCTGAGTTGGCCACGACGACCCATTCTGTTTAGGGTTGGTCACACTCACGGGTCAACACCTATCCGACGGCCTCCACGCATGAAGTGCGAGCCTGGGTAGTGCCCTGGCCTTATGGTTAGTTTCCCCTAGGAATCAACCTTCTGGCGCTCCTGGACGGTCTGCGCACCGTGCGGCGTAAGCCAATCGATTGCACACTCTGACTAACAGTCGGGGGAGTCTGGAAGCAGTACTGTTTCCTATAGAGCGGGGGTGGTTGCTGACCTTACGGCGACTGCTCTTGAAACGACCATCGGCTAACCGATCCCGGGTGAACAACCGGGCAAAGGATGCCGTGGTCCGCGATAAATTTGGTATACACCGTTTCACCGCTTCGTAAGGGAGAGCACCGCGCAAGCGACCTCGAACTCGTAACCAATCAAGAGACTAGAGTAATCTGGTCGCAATTGGAAGTAAGGGCGTGAGTGTAAGCGGGGTAAAATTTCCTGAGGTGACGGGCTCGCCCGCTGTATTCGACAACTCTAGTTGTCTCAACACATCTAAGACAGTATTTATCTTCCTATCTTGTAGAAAAAATAAGGCTATGAAAAATCAAAATTTAATTATCGGTGCAAACACAGTAGCCAATATTAAAAGCCATAAATTTCTGGGTTTAGTTTTAGATGAAAACCTAGGAATCTCACGGAGAGGAATTAAGCAACAGACTTTCCAGCGCCTGTTTCTTACTAAGGCAAATATGAAAACTGATCAGCGTTAAACGCACTAAAATAATATACTTTGTCTATTTCGAGTGAATTCTTCGTTACACGATCCCCTCTGGTCACAGTGTACCGCAGTTTTAAGGCAACATATTTTCTCTCTCCAAAAACGAGCCTAAGAATTTTGATAAACCTTAAACATAATGAATCATGTCGTGGTCACTTCAAAAATCTCAGTATTCTCACACTACCATCACTATAATATATTTGAATGCATAAAGTTAATATTAAAAAGTATAGGAAAGTTGAAGACCTAAAAAGAAATTCACTCGCATTTCATCAGATGTAGGCACAATTTAGCATTACCCCGTCCATCTTTGCAATTATTAAAAAGGGATCCAAATTACGTTGGAATGGTGTGTTACAATAAACTGCCTGAGAATATTCAAATTATATGTAGAAACGGAAAAATAGCCCAATTTAAATCGAAATTAAAAGCCTACCTTATTGCGAGAGAATTCTATAATATTAACAAATTATAATTTTTTGTTTTTTTGTAGGAATGTGCGCAAATGAACCGCAACATGCACTCGGTGATAGCATCGCGAGACCGTTTCTTCCGCAACTCGAGGCTAAACCCAAGTGACTCCACCACCAGCAGTCGCCTGCAGACCTGGAGTGCTCTCAATCCGTCGCAACAACCCTCCCTCATGCACCAAGTCAAGTACAGGGCCAAGATACGATATTTCCAGGTTTGGCACTACTTATTATATATAGTTAATAAATACAAACGCAGCTGCTAAGGAATTCACCGACTGGTAATAGGCGTATTATAATACACTTCTGAGGGGTGAGCGGCTGTTCTTACAGCCCATTGACTCCCCCTTCAAAGCCATAAAATTTGAGAGAAATTTAAAAGAAAGAGTTGATATTATCCTATAGAGACCAAGATCTTGAATAAGATGGAACAGATATTTAGTTGATAGGCCACGAGAGTCAACTTCCACGGCGTGAGGGTGAACAAACGGAAAACCTGTTCCGGTGATGGCATTTGCAAGATCATAGTATTTATTTAGTTTGCAATTTTAGTTCAGTTTCAGATTTAATTCGATATAAATACATTACGTACACATACTGAACGTTAAACCCCCAATACAGTTTGAGCGGGATGCCCCCTCCTCCAACCTCCAAACCCCCAATACAGTTTGTGCGGGATAGCTCTAAAGGCAAAAGGCAAACTACAAAACCTTTCTCAATAATTGAGAAAGCTTCAGATTGGATTCTGGAGGTCAATTCGGTCTCTAAGCAGTATAAATTCCCTGAAAGTCTCGGATGCCCAGCCCTCCGTCCAGATATACTCTCTTTACTCTCTATCTCAGAAGGAGGCCCTTATTGTAGAATTAACTGTTCCATGGGAATCAAATATCTCAAAAAACCACGAGTACAAATAGAATAAATACCATGATCTCGCAAATGCCGTAACCCGGAACGGCTTCACTGTTCACCTTCACCGCGGTAGAAGTTGGCGCTTGTGGCCTGCCAGCTAAATCTCTATTTCACCTCTTTAAAGACCTTGGTAATTCCAGAAAAATAATCAACTCTTTCCTAAAAAAATATCTAAAACTGCGATTTGCGCATCTGAAATTCTATGGCTTCGAAGGGGGAGTGAATGGGTGGTAAGGTGAACGCTCACATTTGGCAAGACAGCTGTCCTAAACCTACCACAGCCGGTCATTAGTCCGGAATCCACTGCTCACCCCCCAGAAGTGTAAAAAATAGTATTATGATGAGCCCGACTGCGGTCGGTGAATTCCATGGCAGCTCCGTTTGTATTTTATTTTTATAATAATAGTACTTTATATATTTAGAAAGATTCCCCATTGGAAAGAACCGCCACTTAATTGGTACAATTATTGTCAAATACAATTTTGATTTTATATAACTTCTAAAAATCTAAAAGGATGACAGCTGGACATCTGAGAAAATCCCTCGGGCTACTGAATATGGAATGGTGAAGTTCTATCTTAGTTATAGCAGTGCATCAGTGAGTGTGGTTTTCTATGACTGCGGAGTGTTTCTTCCGGTTCTTTCCCGGTTAGGTTTGTTAGTTTACTTAGGTACGTTTTCGTGTAATGAATATTGTGGTCGGTCACAATTGACTCCCCCCCTATTAAGCCCTAAAATTTGAAATGCAGAAATTGCATTTTTAGTTTTTTTTTTGTAAGTAGGAGTTGATTATTTTCCTAGAGACACCAAGATCTTTAAAATCATGGAACAGACATTTGGTTGATAGGGTACAAAAGCCAATTTCCACCGCGTGAGGGGTGACTGCATTTGCAGAACAAAATATTAATTTAATTTGCAGTTTCAGTTTTTATTCATTGTAAATACATTACATACATACATGCAAGATATTCTTAGACTGCAATCTGAAAGAATGACAGCTGAACATCTGCAGGTGCGTTATGGTTCACAGAGCGGTGGTTATAGCATGTAATCCCCATATGTCTGCTATTTTTACAAGTGTACCGGAACGCTTCGGTGCATTCTTCAGTTTAACAATATAGAGGTTAGTGAAGTATTATAATGTAATTCTATGGTTGGTTGATTTCAGGAGTTGGCTGCAATTCGGGGAGAAGTCGGTGAATCCAACAATGTGTCCGATGACGAGAACTACCCAGATGGTCCTCCATCGGAGTTCTTCAAGAAGAACCATACGCCATTTGGTTCATTTGAGGTAATTTCCTTGTCCTAAGTTTGAGTTTTCTTTAGCGTATTTCATGATGAGCCGCTACCGGGGGTTTTTCCATCAACAACCATAGTTTACAGTATATTTAACCCCCAAAATTTTCATTATCATACCCGAGGATACAAAGGCTAGCCCAAGAATATATGTCTTTAAGGAAAAGCTGGTATCTTGGTTGGACAGTGTTGGAAAATTAATGGTTTTTAATGAATAGGGTAGTGTCTCGTATTTCATTTATAATTTCATTTGTAGATCTTGAGAGTTTACGAAATATTTTTTCTTTTAGAATGAGGCAGATCTATCGGACTGCAAAGGACCAATTGTTTTTGGAACTTTTGGCGGCGGTATGGTGGCTAAAACTCCGCAGGAAAATAAAATTGGAAGTCCAACGTGGCTGAAGGCGGTGCTTGGGATTCATCGGCACAGGAGAACTATGAAAGAGGTATAAGAATTAAGTCAATTAAATGAAATCAGTGGCAATGTTCAGTGCCATTTTCTCCCTCTAGAGGGCGCAGCAATGACTCAGTTCATGAAAGGTGTGAAGTGAGCGACGCACCGCACGAGCGAGCGTCAGATAGAAACCATTGCAGTTGAACAGGACAGCTGCCATACTGCCAGATGACTAGTACATTTCCCTCCTATGATGCTGTAGAAAAATCGAAAAAAATCTCCATAACTTAAAAAATCTAACTTTCAATTATTATTATTTATTCTAGACAGGCAGCTTTGGTGCAGATCAGATCTTGTAAAGCTAGTCATAAAAAATATTAACAAGTTTTTAGATACAATTCGAATCTGCTTTTAAATTGATTGACAGAGCTTGCACTAATCAGAGGATCTTCGAATGTTAGTTTAATCCACATGTCCACCACTCTATTTTGCAGAACGTTTTTGAGAGGATTAGATTCAAATTTTACACAGTTGAGGTTTTTGCTGTGACAAAGAAGATTTGTGTTGATGCTGAATTTGTAAATATTTTTTGGTCCAGGTGCATCATATTTTCATCTGAATTTGTAAATATGTTTTGGTCCAATTTGTGACAATTGTCTATGTCTCAATCAGGTCTTCTCTTTGTTTTCTTTGTTTGACAGTAGTCAGTCAAAGTAATTCCAAGCGATCTTCATAATTCCTATTTTTTAGGCCCACTGGTGTTTTGGTTGCTCTTCGCTGCACCTTTTCCAGGGCATCTACATCTTTGTATTAGTAGGGTTTCCAGAGCTGATAGCTATACTCAAGAATAGGTCTCACATATGTCTTGTACATCTTTATAAACACTTCTATTGACAGATGTTTGAAAGCCTTCCTTATCAGATAGAGAGAAAATTTGGCTCTTTTGGCAATTATGTGTTTTTCCATTTGAGATCATCACTAATTGTTATTCCAAGATCTTGTTGTTGCTTAACTGCTTTTAATTGGGTGTTTGCCAGAGATATTGTATGCTAAGGTTGCTTTTCTTGGTATGAAGCACTACACATTTCTTGGTGCTCAAGGTAAGCAACCAATCTTGTTTAGATCCTGCTGAAGCTGTCCACTGCTTAGAATAGGATTGCCGATTTTTTTTTGTATCGTCAGCAAAGTAGCTGCTCTGCGATGTGATTGCGCCTTGAAGAACTGTTAGATACAAGATGAACCCTTGGGGTGCTCTGGATACAGGGAACTAGTCGGATTTATAGTCACCTACTTTCACTTGAAAGATCCGGCCGGTCAAGAAGTCTGATATCCAACTTTGAATTTTCCCTCAAATTCCGAGTTGTTCAAGTCGTTGTAATTATTATGCTAGTATAGACCAGTGTTCTGCAAAGTGTGTGCCGCGGCACACTGATGCACTATGACCATTAGTTGGTGTGCTGCGGGAAATTGGTGTTATGGATCAGCCATGCTACAAATGATAGTAATGAAATGTTCCCAAATGTCAAGGCTGCCATTTCAATAAAAAAAGTGCAGGCTTAAGTGAAACACTTAGAGCTATTTGGAAAAAAAATAACTCTTATTTTCCTAAGTGTGACCTGCAACCTATAGATTGGGTACGAAATTCATTCTCAGATAGCATTTCCCTCGGACAACTTACCAATAAACAAGCAGGAAGAATTCATGGAGCTAAACTCTGATCGGACATTACTAGTAAAATTTTCCAAAACAGAGCTAGCAAATTTTTGGCTGCATATAAAAAATGAATATCCACTGCTTCCAAAGCGTACTATTGCAATTCTTTTATTCTTTGCCACAACCTACTTGCGCGAATTGGAGTTTTCAACTCTCACTACGATTAATTTAACCCTTCGAGTAGCGGCATAATTTCATGGCAGACTGCGGCAATTTATTGGAATTTCTTGCAATATCGCCGCGCTCGACAAAAAGTACTATAACTATGGAACTACTATATCAATCATAAAAAGAATAACTGTGCAATGATTGCATTGAAATTTCATATATAGAATATTGAAATCTCATTTTGTAAAACAATTAGATAATTATGAATAAATATGACAAATTTGAAAAAGTGAAAAAAACTCGGCATTTCTAACTTGTACCAGTATTACGAAAAAATACGGAACCCTATTTAGAAATTGTTAATACCATCCGGATCTTTATTAGATTCTCTATCAAAGATAATATTTTGTGTTGCTTATTTACGTACAAAAATATTTAGATATATATAAAAACCAATAAAAATTTCTATGATTTATCGGGAAAAAAAATTATGATGTTTGACAATAGAATTTTACCAGAAATATCCGCAAAATGACGCGCGAAATTATTCTAGCGGCCGTCTTTAAATTATTCTATGTGTCTCTGGTAATAATGAGATATTTGGTACGGATTTTAGGATGCGTTCGAATTACAAAATAATATTACTGTGCGCTCCGGGAACATGCTGCCAATATTGGTCGTTACGTAATCAACTGTGTTCTGATGTGCAACCAAATTTGGTCGTTATGTAGCCGAAGGGTTAAAAAAAGAGCGCACCTGAGGCCGATTGTCGAAGAGATGAGAGCAGTCTTATCAACGATTTCTCCAAATTTTGATTGCCCTTGCTCAGTTATGCAAGCTCACATTTCTCATTAAACATCTTTTCATATTATATTGATGTACCTTTAAAATTTCTTGATTTGGTAGGTGTACGTTGAACACAAAAAGTTTGCGGAACACTGGTATAGACCACGCTCCTCTGGTCCCACCAAACACAGAGCACAGAGCATCGTCTTTCTGCCAAAGTGATCTGGTCTTACGGTTGATGTGGATGGTGCGCCTGGGCCTACCAATGATTTTATGCGCTTGGGATTCTTAAAAAAAAGCCACTTTTCATCCTCTGTAACTATACGATGCAAAAACGATTTCAAATGCCACATGTAGTTTTGGACTTTTCTATTTGCCTGCCGTTCAACTCATGTGATATCCGTCTACCGGCCTTCTGAATCTTTCCCATCTCTCGTAGCCGATTTCAAACAGCTTGTTGACTAACGCCCAATTGCTCGGCAAGTTGTTTTTGTGTTTACGAATCATCGTTGTCTAACAATGTTTCCACGTTCCTTGTCTGCAACATCAAATTCACCACTTTTGAAACGCCGAAACCATCGTTCACATGTATCTTGCGATGGAGCATGTTCATAAGCTTCTCGAAGTAATCAGTATTATTCAGCAGCAGTTTTCTTCGAATGAAAACAAAAATTAATGCCGTCCGCGAATGCTCTTTGTTTGGTATACATTTCTACATATTGAACACAACAACACAACAATATGCACACATTTTTCCAATTAATCACTCGCGTCTGATACTTGATAATGACACAATAAAATGGCGGTGTCAAATCTTTATTACACAAACTGCATTGGTGCACCATCTGTTGTTTGAAATCCGCATTTCATTCTTGTATACCTGGTACATAATTGTTATACTTATTCAATAATTTAAATGTGGCATCAAAAGTTCTCCTAAACAATTTTTTGTATTAAACAATTTTTGGTTTTTTTCGGAGAGTTTCTATTATTGGCAAAAGAGGTTTGTGATCTTTTCCATCCATTTGTAAGGGTGTTCCCCTCCTTAATGAGAAATCCTCCGCCGCAGGTCCACCCTGAGTTGCAGACGACAAACGTGAGACTCAGTGAGATCGGTCAGAGGGTGAAACTTCCGCCCGGGTCGGTGAAGAGAATCCGGAAAGCCCCCGCCCACAGCGACCATCCCACCAAGGGCAGGAGGAACAACATCAAGAAGGAACCGCGGAAGAATTACCCCGTCAAGGTGGAGAAACGCAACTCGAGCTTCAAGAGGGAAAAGAGCAGCTCTTCCGAAACCCACAGGAGCAAGAAAAAGAAGAATCCGCCCCTCGACAACAGGAGGCTTAGCACCGCAACCAGAGAACCTATTTTTCCCACTTCACCTCCGTCCGTCAAGTCAGAAAGTAAGCATGTGCTACATACAGTAATGAAACTATTATATTATGCCCAGTGCCACCCAAACCCGCAAACCATCACTTTGTAAAATGACATTTGCAGAGATATCACAAATTAACCACTTGAAAAATCTGTACAAATAAAGGTAGAGGCAAATTGAGCCCACGTACGTAACATATAATTTTTATTATTATTATATTATAGATAGATAGATAGAGATTCTTAATTGCACATTAAACAAAAACATACAAAAGGCGGACTTCCCTTCGTGGAAGTGTAAAAATTTAGGTGCCAAGAGATAAATTAAAAATTAACAAAAAAAAGAAGGAAAAGAAGATTCCTCCATGATAGCGCCCAAACGCTTCATCCGATTGAGCTAAAATTTGGCATACAGGCATCATTCGGTCATGGCAAGAGTTGAAAAGAGAAGAGTTGTAGTTGAATCGGTCCACCAGAGGGCGCACTAGTCATACTTCAATCTATAAATATTGTAGTTAGATATTTGAAATGTGGTAAACAGATACCGAAGTCTTTAGAATCGAAATCTTTATTTGGTTGAAATATCTCGTATAGAGGCGACGCAAATAATATTAAAAGTCCGCCATATTTAAGAAAATATTACGTCATTTTTGGATACATACTACAAAACCTTTCTCAATAATCAAGAAAGCTTCAGATTGGATTCTGGAGTTCGATTCGGTCTCTAAGCAGTATAAATTCCCTGAAAGTCTCGGATGCACAGCCCTGCGTCCAAATATAACTCTTTACTCACCATCTCGGAAGATGGCCCTTATCGTAGAATTAACTGTTCCATGGGAATCGAATATCCCAAAAGACCACGAGTACAAATTAAATAAATACCATGATCTCGCAAATGCCGTCACCCGGAACGGCTTCACTGTTCACCTTCACGCGGTGGAAGTTGGCGCTCATGGCCTGCCAGCTAAATCTCTGTTTCACCTTTTTAAAGATCTTGGTCTCTCCAGGAAATTAATCAACTCCTTCTTAGAAAAATTATCTAAAACTGCGATTTCCGCATCTCAAATTCTATGGCTTCGAAGGGGAGTGAATGAGTGGTAAGGTGCACGCTCACATGTGGCAAGACAGCTGTCCTAAACCTACCACCGTTAGTCCGGAATCCACTGCTCACCCCCCAGAAGTGTAATAACACTATATGATGGGCCCGACTTCGGTTGGTGAATTCCATAGCAGCTCCGTTTGTATTTTATTTTATTCAATATCACAAAAAATACTATAAATACTTCTTCTTCTCCATCGTTCCCTCATTACTGAGGATCGTGGTCACTAGACAACAGTTTGCCTACGAGGCTCCTCCACTTCGACCTGTCTTCTGCATGGCGGGTCGCAGATTGTATTGACCCTTTTGTAACTTCTTTGATGAGGTCGTTCCATCTGGCCGGTGATCTGCCTCTGCTTCTTCTTCCCTCCACTTGACCCCCGGAAAGCATTTTCTCTAGATTCTCTGGGTTTCTCCTGGCAACATGACCGAAGAACTGCAGGACCCTTCTCATGCATACGGTGGAGAGCCTCACTTGGATGCCGAGTTCTTCCAGGACAGATTTGTTGGTGCGGCGTGCTGTCCATGGGATTCCTAGCATTTTACGCCAACACCACATCTCCAGTGCATCGATTTTGGTGCGTATACGAGCCTTCAGGGTCCATGTCTCCGATGCATAGAGAAAGATCGAGAAAACCAGAGCTCGAACCAGCCTGACCTTAGCCCGCTTACTTATACCCCGATTCTTCCACAGCCTTTCTAGCTTGCTCATGGCCGATCTTGCCATCTGGCTTCTGCGTGAGACCTCCTTTTCGCAGTTTCCGTCGTTGCATATCATGGAGCCCAGATAAACAAAGTCTTCCACAGCTTGAAGGTCACTCAGCGCGTTGGTGCGTTGCATGGTTCCAGCCCGGTCCACAAACATGAGTTTGGTCTTGCTGCTGTTCATGTGCAGTCCATACTCCTTGCTTTCCTTCTCCACCCTGCGTAATAGGGTCGCCAACTCATTTTCATCGGCACCTATGATGGTCGTGTCGTCGGCGAATCTTAAATTATTGATTCTGAGACTTCCAATGCGAATTCCACCCTCCCATTCGTCTAGGACTTTTCTCATTATACTATAAATATGTGAAATTAATACGCTGCGTACTTTTCGCTAGAGCCATCTCTTAGACCGGAAAAAAAACGTATGCATACACCTGGTATATTATTTTCAATTTCCACTCTTCAATTATTTACAACAATTGTTTAATTTATATCTAATATTACAGTTATATCGGATTCCGAATCGAGAATGGATTCCGACGATTCTTCCACCTTCATGGATCATGTGGAAAGTCCAAAACCAGTTAAGAAACCCAGCCGAGCCAGAAAGCCCCCGACCAAAGCACAGAAACACAGAAGAAGGTGGGTACTTGTAATGTCCATAACTTTTATTTAATTAGCTTATGGGTGGCATCTGTAGATGCTGTAGATGTAGGCGACACTGCAGCAGGCATCAATAGTTGTCGGGTGGGCGCACTTCCGACGACTATGTTTTTTTCCCATGTGCCACTGCAATCCTATCTAGTGTATTGGGTAGCCAATATATTCACCATTGCTTATTTTATTATATTTTTTCCCTTCGAAATATGCCCTCGAATAAGTTGAGGCTCTTTGTCGCCTTGGATCAACATGGTCCTATGCGTTTGCAACATTCTTTTGAGATAAATCTAACTGAAGGTTTTTAAGATATTGGAAAATATCGTTCGTTTTGTAACTATGTGGTTATTATCCCTCCAATCGCGGACGACGTGCACGTATGCGTTAAGCTTCGTCCATGCGAAATCGCAGGGCACGCTAATATAGCGTTCCATATGATTTCTGTGTAATGTCTGCATCAGGAGATGCTATTTTCTCGTCAACATAGACGATAATTGATCAGTTGACGTCGATCGTCAGTTGTTATCACACTGCGCGGAAGGAGGTTGGGTTGGCGCATGGGAGGGGGGGTTGTCTACTTGCTGGGAAAGCCTTGGGGGTGACACAACCATTTTTTAAAAATACTTGTTTAATTATTTAGAAACGCAAACATTTAAAATAACGACTAAAATCTCCCTGTGAATTTGTACGAAAAAATAGGCAAATCGCCCGCAGTTGGAGGGTTAATAACTCATTGGACTAAGAATATTTTAAAATAAGACTGAGATATGAAAAGCTACGCAAATAATTATGATTAATTAGTTTTTTCAATTCAGATAGAGCCTTACAGCTCAGACAGTCATATAAAAACTTACGTTCATAAAGGGTTTACGTACATTGTACCTTATATATTACGTACATTGTACCTTAGTCTCTCAGTGGCTCGTGCCAACAAGGGTTTGACAGTATCCTCCAAACCCCCAATACAGTTTGTGCGGGATGGCTCTAAAGGCAAAAAACATTTAACTACAAAACCTTTCTCAATAATCGAGAAAGCTACAGATTGGATTCTGGAGGTTGATTCGGTCTCTAAGCAGTATAAATTCCCTGAAAGTCTCGGATGCACAGCCCTCCGTCCAGATATAACTCTTTACTCTCTATCTCGGAAGGTGGCTCTTATTGTAGAATTAACTGTTCCATGGGAATCAAATATCCCAAAAGACCACGAGTACAAATTAAATAAATACCATGATCTTGCAAATGCCGTAACCCGGAACGGCTTCACTGTTCACCTTCACGCGGTGGAAGTTGGCGCTCGTGGCCTGCCAGCTAAATCTCTATTTCACCTCTTTAAAGATCTTGGCCTTTCCAGAAAAATAATCAACTCTTTCTTAGAAAAATTATCTAAAACTGCGATTTGCGCATCTCAAATTCTATGGCTTCGAAGGGGGAGTGAATGGGTGGCAAGGTGAACGCTCACATGTGGCAAGACAGCTGTCCTAAACCTACCACAGCCGGTTCGTAAGTCCGGAATCCACTGCTCACCCCCCAGAAGTGTAAAAAAAAAATAGTATTATGATGGGCCCGACTCCGGTCGGTGAATTCCATGGCAGCTCCGTTTGTATTTATTTATAACTATATACTTGTGTACATGCTACCTTGTTGCACTGTGTACTTGCATACATAGGACCTTGTTGTAGTGGTATGTTTGATGTAATATTTTTGACATGCGTGTAATGTCATTAATTTTTATAATTTATTTGCTCGACAGGTTGGCTAACTGGGAGCGAAGGACGAAAGAGAGTGTGAGTAGCGATGGGCACACCTCTGCGGTGGCGGTGGCGACTGCGGCGTCGGAACCGCCGAGTCCTACCTTACCCCCTCCTCCTCCCCCTCTGCCATCACCCGTTTCTCTGCCACCTTTGACACATCCTGTACCTATCAAACTGGAGGACCTCGAAGGAATTGGTGAGTAAACACTCTTTTTCCTTTTTTTTAAATACTATCTAATACCTTGCCTAATCAGTAGTTTGCCATACCCTATAGGGTACATGACACTTAACCCCTCGCGTACCAGACGGCCCGAAACGTCCAGAATTGATATTTACCGTCGAACCCCAGACGGCCCGAAATGGCCAGGCGAGGCCGACCGCTAATTATGTTAGTACAACTTTGACTAATAATTATGAATAATCTTTATTGCTTTACATAACTACGTTACAAATATCTAATAGCAAATTTCAATAGGAACATAAAACAGGTCTTTTTTAGACGATCGGTGTGACAGTTTCGGAGTAATCGTTTTTTTTCTGAAACGCCATCTTTTTTTTGAGACTCGCGAATTTCTTACGGGCCCGTAAGGCACACATTAAAATTCAAACCGCGGGCCGCGAGGGGTTAAGATGTTAAATGGATTCTACTGTAGTTCGTAACTTATCCCCTCAGGCCCCGATTGGCCGATATCGGCCACAAAACGATTCAGCGTGACTGCCCCGTTTTAATTTAATTTTAATATAATTTGTTTTATTTTATTATGTTTCATTATGTTAATATGTTTCATTTTAATTATGGGTACAGTGGTTTGGCAGTAATTAATGTTTTGGTGAGACAGTGTCGTAATTCAATTTTTTTACTAATTTTTACTAATTTTTTTTGGGACAGCAACTTGTCAATCGGCTGAGGGGCCGAGGCCTGAAGGGTTAATAATCATTTTTATATTTTTCCTAGATATGATGGATCTTCCTGTTGACTTGGACGACAGCATCATCTTGGACAACGGAACGGTCTCCAACGATATTGAAATAGACGCGCCTGAGATCAAAATAGAAGTTTCCGAACCTGAGGATGAAATCAAGGTGAGTAGAGTAGGCGAAATATAAGCTGGCATATTTGTCATTAGGAATTCAGGATATTTTTCACGCCTATCATCAAAGGTCTAAACATCTGATACGGTTGGGCTGAGTCGTCTTGATCCGAATCAAGTTTTTTATATTATAGTCAACACAATCTTGGAAAAGATATCTCCAACTTTTCCAAGATTGTGTTGATTTTTGAGCACATCACTAATGTCTAAGATTTGCAGAGAAGGCATTGTGAGTTATTCCATGGATTTAAAATACGGTTTACATGTTTTTCAAGACTATACCATACACAATTCTTATGTATTTCTTTTAAATGCTCGCTTGAATTTTGAGTATTCACCCCAAACTAAAATTCCATAATTTAACCAAGAGTACACATATGCATAATATATTTTCTCAGTCTCTAAATCAGTGGTTTTTCTGATGATTTTCAAGGCATAGCAGAAACGAACATTAAGTATGAAGAAGTTTGAGTACTCAGTGCTCAGTGGTTTGAGCAAACTTTGCCAGTTTACAATATTTTCAGCGACCTGCAAGGAGTTGTAATAGGTGGTTGTAATGTATGCTTCCGTTTTGACAGGAGAATACTATACTAGCGCTGTCGCCACATGCCTGTTTCTTATCCCTGGTGCGAGTTCTGTTCCCGGCGCCCACCCATCGAGCGTCTCCCAGCAGTTTGGCCATGCAATTGAGGCGGCTGACCACCACCTCTATGACACCTACTCTTCACCCGAGGATACCCCATCCACGTAAGTTTTTATTCACTATAACAAGAATTATTTGAAGGAAAAAAAACAAATATGCTACGAGCGCCACTGCATTTTAACGCAGTGGCTCAGACTCTACACTTTTTCATGTAGTAAATATCTTTTCAAGTTTTACCATCAAGTCCAAAATTGTTACCATGCCGGTTCTGGAATTCTTCTTGCGTGGGGGAGGTCCTGAAAATGGAATCATCAGTTGCTTGCCAAACTTCACACAGTTGTGGAGTTTAAGTCCATACAATTGAAGATACATTATGAGATATATTGTTAGATATTTTTGTTAGATTGTTCCTACGTTGCAATGTATATAGAAGCTATACAGATTTCTAAATCCTAAATATAAATCGATAGTTCAACAGTTTGAATTATATTTCTAAATGTAATTCAAAAGTGAAACACAACAAAAATAATCACATTTTGTCAAGTTTTGAAGGTAATTGCTGAAATTATGATATTTAGATTTGTATTCATTTCTTGCTAAAGACTCCGAAAGCAAAAAAATAATATACTAGATTATAGCTGAATAAATTATTCAGCAGATTATAAGTGTCGTTTTATTAAAGTCCATAATAATTGACAAAATATAAGACTTGAAACGGTTGCGGACTCTCAGTCTGCACAGGACCAGCAACATCCAGCCAAGTCTCTGTTCTATATTATAAAGACATTGGTCTCTCTAGGAAAATAATAAACTATTTCGGCATTGCAAATTTTGTGGCTTTAAAGGGACGGCTGTCCTAAACTTGCCATAGCTAGTCGTTAGTCCAAAGTTCATCGATCACCCCCAGAAGTGTATTAAAAATAAAATAAAATTCAAACGGAGCTGCCATGGAATTCACCGACCGGAGTCGGGTCCATCATAATCTATTAGTATCTTCTGGGGGTGAGCGGTGGACTCCGGACTAACGACCGGTTGTGGTAGGTTTGGGACAGCTGTCTTGCCACATGTGAGTATCCACCTTACCACCCATTCATTCCCCTTTCGAAGCCAAAAAATTTGAGATATAATTTGAGCGGAAATAATTATATTATGATGGGCCCGTCACTGGTGGGTGAATTCTCCAGCGACTCCGTTTGTATTTGAATGAGTGCTCCGATTAAACCGTGTGTTTCTTTTTTTTTATCACAGCTGTGGAGGAATGGTGCGAAGCGCTACAGTCAGCATTATCTTTCCTCGCTGGAGATACTCATCCGCAGCCACCAGATTTCGTACCCTATGTTCAGTACCTCTCACATCTTCAGGTGATTTTTTTTATACCATTATCTATATCAGAACCATTGATATATAAATATACTTTTTATATTTTATTATTAAGCTATTGCATAGCTTTTATCGCGGGCCTAGGCCAGCGCGGCGACCGAATGAAGAAATTTCTTAACGAAAATTAAATATTTTAAACTGATAATTATGTCTAAACGAGAACTGCTTACGATTCGAAAAAAATATATGTTAAACAAGAACATTTTCCTAATATTCTTAGCTTTGAATATTTTAGATTTTGTTTATATTACATAGTGTAATAAATTTGTGAAATTAGGCCTAACCGAACACAAAAACGACTACTACGCAAATACTATCTGGCGTATTATTATGAAACCTGCACCATTTTAAAGATAATTTAATTATCTATCTTTTTATCTACGAATTTTTTCGAATAGTCAAAGAATAATATCGGTTTTTTTTTGCTTTATCGAATAAAATTCGTGCGCTCTATCGGAAGACGTTTAAATTATTCCGAATAGATTCGGAATAATTTCAACGTTTTCCGATAGAGCGCAGTTATCTGGTATCAGAAAAAAAAATCTTCATACTACATAAATAAAATAAATAAATAATTATAATTGCATAAGTTGTTAAAAAATGCTATGCAATAGCTTTACCGCGGCAGTCCCCGAGTGCCACACGTATTTTTTTATCTCACCTTGAGTCTCACAGAATTTACCGCATGTAATTTGTAGCATCCGATGTTTCGGTGACGTTGCAGCCGCCGTTGTCCAGGGTAGACTGAAAGAGCTGTCAATCCGTTGTTTTGCGGGTAGGCCGCATACCGAAGCAAAATTAGCAATTCTGGGGCACAGAATCCCCATAAAATGCATGAAGAGCCATTGCATCCCCTAAAAGTGACTATTTGGTGGGGCCTTTGCAGTGAAAAAGTGATTGGCCCTTATTTTTTTGAGGACGCCGATAGCACCACCGTAACCGTAAGTGGTGAGGGTTACAGGCAGATGTTAAACGAGTTTTTTTTGCTGCAAGTTGCTGAATTGGGTCGCAACCATTGTTGGTTCCAGCAGGACGGAGCAACTGCTCACACAGCTCGGGCAACAATGGAGATTTTGCGACACCCATTTCCGGGTCAAATGATCGCCAGACTTTTTCCTTTTGGGGCTTTTTGAAATCTCGTGCTTATCACAACAACCACGAACCTTGTAAGTCTTGAAAACTAACATTGAAGAAGAAATCATCAATTTGGAGCTAGATGCCGTAAAACGACAATTCAAAATGCCGTAAAACGAGCACAATTCCACTTTTAACATTTCGGTCGTACATTTTGCGATTTTGTTCAATGGTGTAATGCTCCTCTGTAAATCTAAACTTGATTGTCTTATTATAAGTTTTGGTGGATTTTTTTCAAAGAGTTTAATAAGCTAGCGGTCCTGCTGTTGACATTTCATCTGGACATTTTCCAGGTTTCATTCAATTCATCGTTTGAAAATCTTAGAAATACAGCAATATTGAACTCAATAGTGAAGCTTTCTTAGTTTTCTTTTTTCTCGAGCCAGTCGAGGGGGAGGGTCGCAGGCCTCGGACGGCTCTGTTTAGTTTCTCATCGGTGGTAGATTAGAAGTCGAAGAGTTTTAAGAAAGACTCGAACGGTCGAATTCGTCGCGGTCGCTTCGAATGCGATGGAATGGATCGCCGTGGAAATTTCCAAATGTTTCATCTGACTTTCGCGGAATAGTTTTCGCTTCGACGCTCGGATTTGACGAGGGACGAGTGGACGTTCGCTCGTAGTGTATTCTCCGCCTCGCCCTCGAGGAGACGGTCGACGGCTTCGAAGGGGGCGAAGCCTCGATCGCACGGTCGGATCCGTCGCGGAGCGGGACAACTTCGCAGCGGATCGACGATGGGCCTTTTGGAGAACGTCGTTTCGTTCGTCCGCAGGCGTACCAATGGATCGGCGCGGGGCGCGACTCGGACGCGCAGCTGCTGCCGCTGAACCGCTTCTGGCTGGACAGGCACCGCGGGGGCGGCGAGGGCGAGGCGGGGGGGCCGCCCCCCGCCGCGGCGCCCCCCGCGGCGCCCCCGGCCGCCCCCCCGCCGCCGTCGCCGCCCCCCGCGCCCGCCCCGCCGCCCGCGGCCGAGCGCTGCGCCACGCCGCCCCCCGCCCTGTGCCCCACCTCCTGGACGGTGCGGCCGCCGAGCGAGGAGCAGCTGCGGCGCTTCCGCGCGCAGGAGCGCGAGCGCTTCGGCCGGCCGCAGGAGGCGTTCGTGTACGACACGTTCGGGTTCGCGAGCGCGGTGGGCCCGCTGCTGCGGGGCGGGGGGGCGGAGGAGTCGGGCGCGGGCGCGCGGGGGCACGCGCTGCTGGCGCCGGGCCGGCCGCGCTGCGTGACGCTGCTGGCGCTGGTGCGCGACGCGGTGGCGCGGCTGCCCAACGGCGAGGGCGGCCGCGCCGACATCGCGCAGCTGCTGGCCATGAGCCAGTACCTCACCGCCGCGCGCTCCTCGCTGGCCGGCGCCGTCTCGGGCGAGTATCCCCTCTCCCCTCTTTCTATCCGAACGATGCCTATCCTCCTCTTTCTCTGAACGTTGCCAAACGCCCTCTTTCTCTTCGATTAGTGCATCGCGTTGCTTTCTCTCCTTAATGTGCATAGCGGTGCATATTCCTCTCTTTCTCTCCGTAATGTGTATTTTCCCTTTTTTTGAGGCATGTCACTCCTCTCAGAATTGTTCGTATCGCCCTCTATGTCTTGAACGATGCGTATCTCCTCATTCTCTCTGAACGGTGCGTATCCCCGCCTCACTCGCTGAATTTCTTGTACTTTTTTCTCTATAAATTCTTTCTTCGAATTGCCCATATCCCCTTATTCTCTCCGTAATGCCTGTATCCCCCTCTTTTCTTTAATCGGTGGCTATATCTTTTTCTTTAATCGCAGGAGGTCATTTGCATTAAAAGTGTGAACGGATTGGACAAATATATAATTTAAAAAAAAAGATAAATAAATAAATAAATAATATCAACATAAAAAAAAAAGAAAAAAAGTGAAATGCATGAATCAGCTTAAGCTGCTAATGCTATAAAATAATATTAATAATATCTCCTCCTTTTCTCCATAAGGTGCATATGCCCTTCGTTCTCTCCATAATATGTGTATTCCCCTTTTCTTCGAACGCGTAGAAAACACCATTTAGTATTGATCTTCACCTATACATCAACAAAAATGGCAAAAATACAATCGACTTCCTAATGATTGAATTGATAATGAACCTCTGTTAGAAGTGACAAACCTTAATGCGGTATTTGACTTTGCAGGTGCTCTGGACCGCCTCCACGCCCCCCGCCCCCGCCGCCCGACCGTCCGCTACTCGTCGCGCCGCAAAGTGTGGATGTACCTGCACCGGCATCTAAACACGGAGGAGATTACGCAACTTTATAAACAGAACAACCATCAACCCGCACCAGGTACTTCTCCTCCGCGTAAGGGAAAAAGTAATTCCATCCACCTACATAATAACATTGATTATAAAGCCCTTTAAATTGCTCGAATCCATGCTGTCAATGAGGAGCTTTATTTATCAACGAGTGAAGAGGTAGTGGTTCCTACATGCTGACCTCTTCTCTTTGAATCCTAAGCTTGAACTCCTTCTGGACTGAGCTCCTACCTCTTTGGTGGTGGCCTTAAGACTGGCGATATAGTGGGGGGTAGAATTGAAGGATAACAAAGGAATTCATAGGAATGGCCAACTCTCAATTGCTACTTGACTTAATCCTCGTCGAAACACAATCAGCCCTTTATAATCAAGGTTATTGTTGATGGTCATATAAATAGCTATTCATATCGCAAACCTCGCCATATCGCTACCAGCGTCGGCTACTTTTTGCCATCTCAGAATGGTTGCTAGTTTTAACACCATGATAAACAATCTAAAGGACTTTGTATTCAATGGTAATTATAATATACTTACATCTCGAGCATGCATCGGCCGAGGAATAAAAGGAAAACTACCATCACAGTGTATTTTTTTCTTTCTATCAGCAAAGCCTCGTGCGAAAAAGTCATCAACTAGCCAACAAGGCAAAAAGGAGAAAACAGCTCAGATAAAACTGCTGCTACAGCAGCAAAGAGATAAAGAAGCGGTCGACGCGCTTTTGGAACAGGAGGTGAGTTCTTTAGTATTATTATTATAAGTTTAGTCAGTATATTGGACAACGGAAGCTGTCAACAACAATGGGCAAACATGTAACCTGAGGAAGTTTTAAAGATATTAGATCTTTCTGTCTTCTGTGATCGTAGAAGACTTGGGACGAAAACAGTCCACTGTCTAGTTATGTTTGGGAGTTAATGGGCCCATGATGGGTTGGCCACCTAGACCCATGTGTTCAGGGTCGGTCACACTCACGGGTCAATACCCATCCGACGGCCTCCACGCACGGGGTGCGAACCTGGGTAGGACTCTGGCCTTGGTCAGTTTCCCCTGGGAATCAAACCTCTGGCGCTCCTGGACGGTCTGCGCACCGTGCGGCGCAAGCCAATCGATTGTGCACTCTGACTAACAGTCGGGGGAGTCTGGAAGCTGTATTGTTTCCTATAGAGCGGGGGTGGTGACTGCCCTTGAAACGACCATCGGCCATCCGATCCTGGGTAAGAGGCGGGCAAAGGACGCCATGGTCCGCTATAGATTTGGTATACACTGTTTCACCGCTTCCTAAGGGAGAGGATTGCTCAAGCGACCTCGAACTCGGAACCAATCGAGAGACCGGAGAAATCTGGTCACAATTGGAAGTTAGGGTGCGAGTGTCGGGCCCGCCAGGTAACATAACTGGCTATCTCGCGGTAAGGCGTTGGTCTCTAACGGGTTGTGGAGTAGGTAGACGGTGGATTGTTTTTGTCCTAAGTCTTCTATGCTCACTCCAGGGAGATACAACGACTAATCGTTAAAACTCCCTGTGGTGGCGGGTTCGCCCGTTGTAGTCGACAACCCAAGTTGTCTAGTTACGCCACTCGCCCGTAAGAAGATCAACGCCTTACCTCGAGATCAACCAGTGGGCCGACGCTCGCGCCTTTAGTTCCAGTTGCAACCAGATTACTTCGGTCTCTACGGGGTATCAATTTTCCCTCGAATCAGATTTAAAATAGCATATACATTATATAGTAATGTATATATAGCATGTACATACATTGTAACACGAGCTCCGTGTTTTCCTGTGGGTTTTCACTATTTTCACGCATTTTCTCACATTCGTATCGAAGCCGGCGCGCACGCATAGTTTTGACAGCTGAAGCTGTGGCTGAAGCGCCGAGTTCAGAAGCGAGCAACATTTCGGCGAGTGACGTAACTAAAGACATCGCGTTGCCAGTACGACTATTGGATACAATTGCGACTATTGGATACGATTGAATACGACAGCGAACCGCCCTCAGGCAGGAACGGCAGTCGGGTGGACCTTCGGCCCCGACTCCACATCAGCAGCTGCAGTATCTCCAGACAATCGTCGGGGAGAATAATACGATTGCGCGGCCGCCAATACTATCGTACGATAGCCGACGCATCGTACCACCAGCCTACCTGCTCGACTCCGGCTCGAAGCAGCGACCAGCCGGCCGCCGAAGACGAACGAGTGAACCCGAAACCATTCGCGTAGATCCAGGCTTACCAACCTTACCAAATCCCGAGAGTGGTACCAACCGTTCCAAGCCGACCGCGAATATCGGTGTGGCGATTCCAGGCGATACGCCATATTTATAGATCAAGCTAGGAGCCGACCCTGACATAAAGTCTGCATTGCTAATAGTATATGAGCATATTACTGACCATTTGATAATTTTTCCACCTCTGATTATTTGATTATGTTATTATTTTATTGTGTAATTTGTATTTTTGAATGTTGTCGAATTAATAATTGATAATTTTAACTGATAAACTAATAGGAAGATATTAATAACTGACTGGATAATAAAGGCCACTGTTGGTAATTAACAAAATAAATCTTTTACTATTTGGTAATATAAAAACCTGTAACCCTATGATTCCAAATATTTTCCAAGACTATATAGAGTCAAAGAAAAATATAGGTTACAACATATATACATTATGCCTGTGATAAATGCAGTTGGATGCAAAAATGGATAATATCCATACTGCTTGAAGTACAAAAAACACTTTAGTACCTTTTCCAGCATGAGGATATAATGTTATATCCTCCTATCTCAAAATCTCAAAAATCCTCCTATCCATTTCTCCTATCTCAAAAATCACCTTTAAGTCTACCTATTTATTTTTGTATCTTGCAGGGTAAATTAGAGACAACAGTGGAAGAGATACCCGCCTGCACTGTCACCGAATCGATAGTATTGGAAGATAATTTAACGACGATTACCGCGGATAGCGATACGGACGTGGATGTGGATGACACGGGCACGGGAGCGGCGATCGTTCCGCCTGAGGTTATCTCGCCCACTATTGTAACGCCCACTATTGTATCGCCGACTATCGTGTCACCGGCAGTTGTATCGCCTTCTTCAACTGTACGGCAGATCTTTGTATCCGTAGCCGCCACAACTGCCGCCCCGACTTTACACCGTATCACCGCACCACAGGTATCTAATACACTACTTTGTTTAGTTTCAGAATTCAGTTTCTTAGTTTCGGATTCTAGAAGTCATTAAATTGTAAACTCGACTACGTCCCACTGCATCTATGCATTCATTTAAATGGTACATCTTCTGTACTGCTGCTTCTTTGATCTGCAGTCCTTCTAAAATATCAGTCTAGTGCTCGTAAGCCTGGTGCTTAATCAATTTTTAATTTCAGCAGGTGCAGACAGTGCAGGCTCCAACGCAAACCGTCCAACTAGTTCAACAAATTCAATCTGCCCCTTCTCAGCCTCAGCTCTTCCAGTCGGCTCCTAGCACTATCAAGGTAAGCAGCTGGCTTATTCATACCAGCTAGAAGCAGGATACTGACCAAAGAGCTGGCCCCTTATTTTTAGACTGGACATGAAACGGTACATTGGGAATCCACAGTGTAAAGGAAGGCAAAGGAAAACCAACACACTAATTATCCTTGTGATGCCATGGCTGCAATTGTAATTACCAAAATGCGACCGTTAACATGACAGAGAAGACGAACTTTTAGAATAAGAGTTAAACGTTAAGAGGCAACAACCGCTACATTTATTTTTGGAGTAGTATATTGAATCATTACCTAAAAATAAAGTATCTTCCCAGGGATGATGATATAAGTTGGTTACATTTGTTAATAGCTTGAGGTTTAATTGGGTTTACTAACCTGCCTCAGGCGAACGACTCTCCAGAAGGTTTTAAAAAACTCTGGGTTTCTGACTTTCCGGAGGTTTTCATATATCTCTTTCTAAAATAGCAAATAGAAGGAATTCTTCGCTATGGGGTTTTTAGGTTTGTGAACACAAGACTTAAAGGTAGCCAACATAGCCACACAAAAAATCAAATCAATATTTTTATTCAGTTGCTGAACTTAGCACTTGCCATAGGTAAAGTGACATTTGCAAGCAGCCACTTTTTAAACAATTCTTGCACCTTATTTTAAGTGAAAAACATTTTGAGTTGGGTTAAATTTTAATTCAAGGTCATGTTATTCTTTTTAAGAATCAGCTGTTTATTTGTCTTTCCGTCGTTTGTTTTCGCTCAAATATTTTTGTTATTTTCAAAAAATTTGCATTTTTTTGAAATATGACATCATGTGCCGGTGTTTTCTGTTACAGATTCTTGCAGTCTGGATCTATAGTTACCGTAAATGTGTACTGTTAAGAACTGCAAACAATGATGGAGATGATCTCTCAGCGGATAAGTAAAAGTTGCACTTGATCGGTTTTATTTTTTTCAGCGCACCGGCGGTGCATCGCTCTTGAGATCGGGCGGCTCTGTCGGCAATGCTAGCAACCCACCAATCAGTCCTGTGTCTCGCGCATCCGGGAAATCACTAATTAGTCCTGGGGCCTTGCTAGATACCTTGCCCCGACGCACTTTGCCCGCTAAAGGTAATTATTCTAATATTCTAAACATCTCTATCTAATATTGGCATTTGTGGGAAATTACAAGTATTATTGCACTATTTTAGGGAAAGAAGCGTAAAGGTCAAAATAAAAAACGCTTAGCACCAGTAAATCAGTATTATCTGGGGTGCCTCAGGGATCTATCCTTAGACCAATTGCATTTAATGTTGCAACTGCAACGATCTTCTGGAATTTAATGTAGGAGTGTATAATATGCTTCCTATACACCGTTGACACAGTTGAAAGAGAAACACAGTTGAGAGACTTATTGATATTATTTATTCTCGACAGGCAGTATTGCTTATACGTCCAGATCAGATCTTGTAAAGCTGGTCATATTTAATATTAACAATTTCTGAGTGTTTTTAAATTGATAGATCTTGCGGCAATCCCTTCAAATGGTAGTCTATTCCACATATCCACTACTCTATTTTGCAGAACGTTCTTAAAAGGATTAGATAAAAATTTTGCACATTTGAGTTTTTGCTGTGACCTCGAAGATTTCTGTTGATGTTGAATTTGTAAATATTCCTTTAGACCAGGTACGTTGTAATAATTTGTGAGAATTGTATACCTATGTCTCAATCAGTCCCATCTTTGCCTTCTTTGTTTGAGGGTAGTCAATCCAAGTGTTTCCAAACGTTTCATAATTCCTATTCTTCAAGTCCACTGGCATTTTGGTTGCCCTTGGCTGCATCTTTTCTAGGATATCTACATCTTTGCATCTAGCTTAAGGGTCAAATTAAAAATATGTTGAGCACCAGTAAACCAATATTATCTGGGGTGCCTCAGGACTCCCTATGTCTTTTATTGCTAAGTGCAATGATCTTTCAGAAGTAATTAAGGAGTGTAATACAGGGAGAAAATGTGCGTTATCAGTAGAACATTATTTTTCACAATTGGATTTCTAAAGTTAAACACCTTGTAACTCCTTTTGTAATTATTTTATTGACAAACTTACACAAACTAGTATTACCAAAACTGTTTTAAGGCGATAGTATAGCCGAACGACCTTGACGGTTTGAGGCGAGCTCCGCTGGCTCACCGAAAAAGGGGCTGGCTCACCGAACAACCACAGTTTAATACAAGTTTGCATAGATCGTTCAGATGCGTACTGCATTCTGCCGTTCTGACTTGACTGATTCTATAATTCTTGACTGATTCAACGTTGAGATAACGTAGTATAGAAAATCACTATCCTTTCAAGAACGAAATGAAGACACCCTTTTAATATTCTTCGAGACAGATGAAAAAAAAAATATCAATAAAACATGTTTATTTCAGGTTTCATGCCGAAAACAATTTATATACAATTAAAAGTTTTAATTTTTATTTTAATAAAATAAGCCAATTGGTAAGAATCCCTACTCTTGGTATAGACAAAATGGATAGAATAATTCATTGTTAGGTTCATTTGCGTACAAATTGACTATTTTTAAAATTTGAAAACAATAATTAATAGAATTTATATTAAAAAATATAAAATATTTAAGAAATAACTAAGGCTGCTAAAATACCTGAATAGGTATAAATGAAATATACAGATATAAAATATACAAACTAATGATCGAATGTCGAATGACAGTATGATCGAATGATAGAATAGTCAAATTAAAAATATTACAAATATAAAAAAATTACAACAATAAAATTACGCAATTAAAATAGGTAATACATTTCAGATTCCATTGCCGTGGATGGTCCACTATAATTTTTGTAACACTTGTGTGTTTTCGGTTGTTGTTTTTTATTTTCAGCTTGAGCACAAATTGAACAGTATTTATTTTTAACACCTAAAAACAGTATTTCTCCTGTTTTTCTCCCAATAATGATGGGAGCATCAGATAAGGCCGAGTAATTTCTTTTATAAGTCCGCTTACACCAACACCCATCGACTACTACGTCTATGTTTGGTATACCTTTTTTGTCGACGCGACTTTCAGCTAAAGCTAGTTCTCTTTCTTTTGCTGCTGCTTGATTCATACTCTCGACTGAAACTTTTTCCCAATGCTTTTGAATTTTACAGTGACAGGCTTTGTATATCGTTGGTGTCATAATTGGTAAATTTAGTGCTGCAGAAAACTCTTGTAGCTGAGAGTGTCCATTGCCAACTGCGATTGTTCCAGCAACAGCACAGTGGTTAACAGTGAGTTGGTCTCCAGGAGCGTCATTTTCTATGTAAAATTTTTCATCACACATCTTGCACCTTAAGGTAAACAACGAATGTAATCCCGTTCTTTTTTTGCCTACGATTTCAACGCAACCTAAACCACATTCCATATTTCCATGGTTAGCAACCTCTTGCAGTTTTGCGTAGAAATGGCTAATTTCTACGATTCGTCGGCCTTCAATTTTGAATTGTCTGTTTTCCTCTGTTGTCTCTATCTGAAACATAAAGTATTCAATGTTTCAGGTAGGTACATAACTTGACACATATGTTGTGTCAATCTGATCTGTCTAAACCATGCACCTACACTATAAGATCTAAACATAACCTATTTATTATTTAGTTTCGTGTCAATAAAATTGTAACAATAAATATAAAAAATAAGTAAATAAATAGTTACCTGAATTTCATCATTGCTCTTGTCATTGTTTCTGTTTTTATGAGATATTGGTGTCACAGTGACTCTGTAACAAACATAAAACTAAATATTACCCATCAAGCAACATTACCAGGTTTCTTGTTCTATAACAATAGGCATAGCTGCTAAATACACCGACACGGACGGAAATTAACTAAAGCAGTTTTGGTACCACAGTAGGTGTCCTATATTTATTGTATGAACTTTGTTTTTTGTTGACTTTTTTACCTGAACCCGTTGGCTCGAGTGTTTACTCAACAATATGCGATTTGAATTTTTATCCTTGTATTTGCAATAATTCTACCGTTTCATCTGATATTACCGCAATTTTGATGCCCTATTTCGCAACAAACTTCAGCGTTTGGTCCTAATGACGGTCGCGACTTTATTTCGAAATGCTAATGTGGTTTCAGGCTCACTAATTGCTTTTGCGGATTGGAAGTTACTTTAAATTTATTTACATTTACATGCCTGAGGTTATAAGGAAAGCAAATTGTACACGTCTTACCCAGTTTCGTCTTCTTTATTTTCCACCGCATGCTCTGCCTGCCTTATGCTGGATCCCCTGAAAAACAAAACACTAGTAGTAGGAGGAGCTAACCCTATTTTAAGCATTGTAATATTATATAGTCATAATAGTCAGCTTTATATAAAAAGTATTATCACAGATTTTCATAAAAATATCGGCGACCAGGTAACCAGACCCTCCTAGCAAGGCGGGCTCGGTTGCACCCTACTGTGCACATCTGAAAACCAAACATAATTTACGCTCTATTTGACCTGGGCTTAGGCATATATATGTATACCTGTATATTTTTCTGTATTATTACCTCTATTTTCTTTTGTGATTTTGAATTTGAATGTATATGTAACTAGTAAATAATAAATAAATAAATGAATAAAATAAATACAATGTGAATAATCAATCTTATAGGATGTAGATTTAAAAAATCCCTTGCTTGTATACGGTCCAAAGTCTAAAATAACATTTGTGAGCGACAGTCGAATAAATCTAGGTACTGCAGACCATAACTATCGATTGGCGAAGTAAATTTTAGCTATCGTGGAAGAATACACACACACACACACGCACAGACAGACACACACATACACACAGATATACAGACAGAGATCGGTCTGGAAATGGTCTTAATCGTCTCAGGGGTCTCAAAATGTATATTTCCGCCTTCATCTCGATTTTTTTAACGCGATCACAATACTTTCCTTTCGGGAAACTAAAAGTAAAGTAATCGTTTTTGTACCTATACATACATACGCAGATCAAAAGAGGTACTGTTATATTTTATTCTGAGTACAAATAATTTTATAAGTAATTGTGTACTTACCGTAGTTTGTTCATATTATGCAAAGCCTTATTCAAGTAATGCAAAGTTTTCTGATTTCTGCGTCCCATCTTGTGCAGCACTTCACTTCAAGCTAATCTGTGCCACAATTTTTTCCGCGATCTCGGAGATAACAAACGACGCGACCTCCCGGTGCAAATGCTAGGACAAAACTGGCTGGCGGCCGCTACTGACCGCGTATTTAAGTAATATTATTGATATACTACGTATATAAATATTGATGAAAATTTTGAAACAACAATTTTATAAATCATTGAATTTTCTATAATTTGGTGGAAGAATCATCGAAATCGCTTCAGGCGTTTAAAAAAAAATTTAACATTCTTTCGTAAAATAATAGGAGAAGTACGATTTTTTCTGTCAAAACTAACAGTAGTAATAAACAAACGAGACAACAAATTTATTTTTGATTATATTACACATACCATATATATTTTTTTTCATGTATTTGGACCATCCATTTAGGAGAAATTCGCGTTCAAAGAGAGGTCTATTTTGCAGTTTGGCCTATCCTAGCGCCTTAAAAGAAATTATATTGAATTTACTTAAAAATAAGTATTTATTCACTAATCACAAAAAGATTAACTCAAACCTTTTTCCAACAGAGAAAAAACGTGCAATGTCAATGTTGTTGTATAAAAAAACATATGTCGGTTGTCCACTAGTTCAAGAAATAAATAATACAAGTTTTATGACAATTTAGCAATTATCACATTAATTAAGTTTACGTTTTCGATAAATTTGTATAATACTGTTGAGCTGATGGAGAGTAAAATTTTTTCAGTGATTGTAAGTCGTCGTACTTTTCTTTTTTTAACGGTATGAGGTCATCATACTCATTTGATGGAAATTCCAATTCCCTTCAATGCAATGAATATTTTTTTTTTGCCCAGTTGGTATTATAGTGTTCCCTGTACAGAACAAATCCTGGCTCGTCGAGTCATTCCTTTAGCGATTTGATGAGAAAGGGCAATTTTTCAGGAACCGATTTTTGGTAAAATTTGCAAAAGATTTAACCATTTTGTTATCAACTTTGATCACGTCGAAAGGACGTGGGTTTTTTCTAGATAGTATATTGCATATCGTATGTTTGAACGTATATCGCATATTTCTTTATTTGAGCCAGATGACATATCAGTTTCTTTTCATGTATAGAGAAAAATTAAAAGGTGTTTTTACTATGATAAAAATTCCGTGAATTTCAATGCTAACTTTGTTGAAATATAAATACGATGGCATCACTAACTCATTTTTGGGGAAAAAATTACTCTTCAATTGTTTAGTCAAACTTGGAGATAGTATACTGCCGCACAGAGATTGCGTAAGATACCTGGGACTGCACCTTGATCGACGCATGACATGGAAAGACCATATAAAAATAAAAAGAGACGAGATTGCAACCCGACATAAAAAACTCTACTGGATGTTAGGGAGAAACTCCAGGCTATCATTGGACAACAAACTCCTTATATACAAGGCCATTCTAAGACCGATATGGACGTACGGTATCCAACTCTGGGGCAGCGCTAGCGACTCAAATATTAATGTCATACAGAGACTACAGAACAAGATTTTGAGATCAATAGCAAATGTACCGTGGTATATTACCAACAATGAACTACATCAAAACCTGTCTGTGAGCACAGTAAAGGAGGAAATCCGAAACACATCAGAGAGATATAAGCAGCGGCTAATTAATCATCCTAACAAATTAGCACGCCAGCTGATGACACAGAACTACGCAAAACGACTGAAGCGACACAACATCCTAGAGCTGCAAGACAGACAGTAGCTCTAGGCCTTAAGGATGAGTGGATGCTCTCGCTGGGGAGCACAGTCTGCAAGAGATTATGCTATGTCACCACATCGACTCATAGTCCTTCGACTGATTGCCGATAAACCAGGAACAAACAAAAAAAAAAAAATTGTTCGAGTTATTAGGGCGAGACAAAGTATACATTTTCGTTAACAATTTACATAACGTCGGATTTTAAAGACGTTTCACATAAAAAACCAATACACAGACACACACATCTTAAGAGTCTGCATCAAAACAGCCGTTAGATTATAGTCGTTCGCCAAGCCACTATACTAAATATTATAGTTACAGGTGGCACTACTACTATGGTCATAGGGTCTGGGGGCGGCCAGCAAAGATCGGCGGCTATAATGACAGCTGTATCTCAGCCCAGTGCTACGGCTTCATCGCCTCAACCTCTGCAACTTCAACTATCTCCGCATACACACACCGTGCAACTTTCCACCGGGCAGACAGTGCACTTATCATCCGGACAAACGGTAAACTTATAGTTTATTTTATTTTTTTTCATTAAGTCATTACTCCATTACTACGGCGTTCAATAAAAAGTGACTTTTATTAAATGTTTTATTGTTTTTCGACCTCTTAGGTTTATACTCTTGATATATCTTTTTTTAAACATAAAATACCCTTCCTAACAAACTCTTCATCCCGATCTCCTAAAAATTCTTGCACTGTGGCTACTACCGCATCATTTTATTTTATTTTATTTTCATTTCTTAGGAAAACTTACAGCTAGTTAAACATATATAGGTACACATTGAGAGATATGTGCTGAAGGCCAATTAAAAGTTTTCACACATAATAAAAAGATACAACAAGTGAATAAACAAACAACTATAACTAGATAGACGCTAATATTTCTAAGAAGAAAAGAACATATTGTTAAGTATAAGTTTCAAATTTCGAGAAGAGGTGTTGAATAGGTCAATATCAACTTCTCGCGCCGATACATTAAAACATCTACTCGCTCGTATGACATAAGAATTATTCTTATAATTCGTTTTTGCAGTGGGCACGTAAAGCAGGTTGGGATGCCTGAGACGCGCACCAGGGGTACGTAAGCCCAAACGTCCAAGCAACTCGGGACAGTCAACCTTTCCATTTGCAATGTTTAGAAGATAGGACAGGTCCGCTATGCTCCTTCTTTTGGATAGTGGGAGAATATGGAATTTCTTACAACGTTTTGAATAGCTAGGAATGTATGATTTAATTCTGAATTGCAAGTACCTGAGGAACCGTTTTTGAATGCCCTCTATGCGAGTTATATAGGTATCGTAAGATGGGTTCCAAACCTGAGACGCATATTCGAGATGACTTCGAACAAATGCACAGTATAGTATTTTGAAGGTTTTAACTTTTTCAAATTTTGCTGACATTCTAATTACAAAACCTAGTGCTTTGGACGCTCTCTTGACAATGTTGTCAATATGTTCATATTCAAATTGTCGGCCTCTCAGATTTTACTTTAATATCAGAAATAGATAGAAATCACTAGGGGCAAGGTCCGGAGAGTATGGAGGTAGTACCAGTACTTCAAAGTCAGCATCTTCAATGGCAGCCATCGCAACTCTGGACTCGTATGTTGGGGTGTTATTTTGGTGAACCAAAATAGTTTTAACGAGTTTGCCTCTTTGTTTTTCATGTATTTCACTTTGCATTTTTTTATTTATTCAGCATATACAGTCCAGCCCCCGTTATAGTTGCTCCATGATCAAAGTATTGAATCATTACGACCCTTGACTGTGAAAACAGAGCCTATGATCCTACTAGCGGATGGAATGACCATGAACTTCTCAGGAGTTTGGAGTCGATGGTCGTTTCAAGGTAACGGACTGTTGTTTTGTTTCAGGATCGTAATGTTGAAGCCATGCTTCGTCTATAGTTATGAATTGAGGCAAAAAAACGGCCAGGATCCTGTTGTCACAAATGCAAAGAGCATTGTGAAATATCCGGTCTAGTTCTTTCTGCTTATTCCTGAGCATTCTAGGTACCCAGCTTGCGGATACATTTTTCTTTCCTAAGGGATCATGTAAAATACTATAGGTACTACCTATCGATCACTTCAGCAATAAAACAAACCGTTACACAACGATCCGCCAAAACATTTTTTTCCACTTTTTTAACCAATTCTTTGGTGGTTGCTGTCGTAGGGCAACCCGAGTGAGGACCTTCGTTAACTCAAGTTCTTTTACGCCTAAACTCAGCACCCCAACAAACAACCATAGAATATAGGGGAGCATCAAACCCTAATGTATCTAAGTCTTGATATACTCGCTTCATGCATTTTTTTTTCAAGCAAAGATATTTAAATACCATGCAAAATTCTGGTTTTTTTTCCATTTTTGCAAACAAATTACTTATTTTTAAAAAACAAAACAAAATCATGCTTATTTTTAGACCTAATAACAGATGTATTAGGTATTCCTGCCAGTATCTATTTTGATGTGGTTCCAAAGAGTTTGTAACTCATTATCACTTTTTTTTATGCCTCTTATATTTAGTACATCTGTAGCATCTTAACCCTTCAACTGCTAAGCTTCTCGTATTTGTATACATGAAGCCTCTTATCGACTTGCGAGCGCGGCGCGCTGTAAGTAGCTTAGCTCGCATGTCGATACCGGTTCGCTAGAGTCGAGCGACTCGTTTTGCGCCGCTCAAAACCGAGCCGTGCTCTGTCGGATTTTTAGGGGTGCTCAAAGGACGCTCAGTTTGAGACACTCGGATTGTGGAGACAGTCATTCGCGCAGTTCGTAAATGCAATGGATGACAGCGAACAAATGTTGATTATTATATCATTATATAAGGAGTATTACATACTTTGGGACACACCCCACTCATTATAACAAATTAAAAAGAGAGGATGCTTGGCGTGAAATTGCGATAAAGTCTTCGATTCAAGTACAGAGGCGGGGCTCACTGTTGCACTTATATTGAGCCGCTCACAGCGCATCGTGTTCGCAGGTTGATTACAAAGCTTAATAATGGTGTATGTATCTGTACTGTAGGTATCTGAACCCATTAGGGCCCATTAGGAAGCTAATGGGCCCCTGTTGTAGTTTGGCCACTGAGACCCATGTGTATAGGGTCGGTCAAACGCACGAGTCAATTTCCATCTGGCCCGGGTAGGACTCTGGGCCAGTCTCCCCTAGGAGTCAACCTTCGGGCGCTCCTGGACGGTTTGCGCACCGTGCGGTGTCAGCCAATCGATTATGCATTCTAACTGATAACCGGGGGAGTCTGGTTCCTAAAACCGGAGGAGTCTGGAAACAGTATTGTTTCCTATAGAGCGGGGGTAGTTGTTAACCTTACGAGAACTGCTCTTGAAACGACTAATTGGCTACCCGATACTAGGTGAACAACCTGTCAAAGGATGCCGTGGTCCGCGATAGATTCAGTAGACACCGCATCACCGCTACGTAAGGGAGAGGACCGCGCTAGCGACCTCGAACCTGTAACCAGTCGGAAGACCGGAGTAATCTCGTTTCAACTGGAAGTAAGGGTGCGAGTGTCGGCCCGCTGGTTGATTAACCTGGTTATCTCGCAGTGAGACGTTGATCTCTTACGGTTGAGTGGCATAACTAGACAGTGGACTGTTTTCGACCTAAGTCATCTAAGCTCACCTCACGGGAGATTTAATACCGTTAAAATTTAATATCGTTAAAACTTCCCGAGGTGATGGGTTCGACCATCGTAGTCGATAGCTCTAGTTGTAGGTATATCGCAATAAAGGTTGTCACGTCTGGCATTTTGGATTTTTAAATAAGCAATGAATTTTTTCGGCAAGTTCAGCAAAGATAAGCAGACAATATATTGCATTTTAACGAACTATGTTTTATCTCGGTAGGTGCAACTATCTAGCGGGCAGACGGTCCAACTGGCGACTACACCGCATCAAACCGTTAGTACCCACATTGCATACTTTTACCCCGCATACTCTCTAGTTCCGCCTATTATGAAATGTTTCTCTTTGGGAAGGTGCAAGTGCAAAGGGTGCACGGCGTGCAGCAGGGCATGCAAAATGTCCAAACGCTGCAGAATGTGCAGACGCTACAGGGCGTGCAAACGGTGCAGCTTCCGGCGCTGCAGTTGGCTGCCCTGCGGAAGGCCCATCAGAACAGCGCCAAGCATCAGCAGCTGCTCGCCAAAGTCATTGCTAGTTCCCAGGTAAAGTTTCTCCGTCAGCCGTAATCTGGTAATGAATGTGTGAGGGACCACCCCTCATGAGACTCCAAATTGTTCGGTGTGAGGTGGTGGTATCGACTTACGAGTTATCTCCGTATTGAAAGGCGGTTTTGAATGAAATAGAAGGAATTTACCGATCGAAGGTTTGAATATTGCCAGTTATAACGCTTGCCGAATAGTTTACTTTGACGCGAGTGTATAGATTCGCGACTGTGGTTACGAGGATATACGGATGAGGATTGTGCGTGTGCTCCTAGTATCTTCTACTGGGCGCGGCTCGAGTCTGTGGGATTACAGACTGATGCTTCGAGACTCAGGGAGAATAAGGAAAGGAAACCGAGGAGCCGGATTCGTTGACCTAACTCGCGAGAGAGAGTGCCGAATGCCGTCGCAACCTTGGGGGAAGGTGATCACTCGGGAAATGATAATTTGGTTGCTATTTCGCCGGTTTATATAGGCCGTGAAATGATGCAATCAAAAAATATTCCGAGTAAAAGTATTGTTTCATCGTGCTGATTCCTAACTGCACGAGTCAAAATAATAGCTGAATTGTGTCTGTGGCTTTCACTGGAAATCGATGCACTTGTTGATCGCATGTAATGGACTTAAGGTCCGTTACAAATGTATTCATGTTTATAGTATTTTTGACACCACTATCACAGGATCATACAGACAGTAGCTTCTCTTAGAACACAAGAAAATAATTATTTTTTTAAAAAAACGGGACTTCTATTACAGAAAGTGAACTATTGTATTTATAATCATTTTTATTACAGTTTTTATGAAATATTTGTGGCTTATGTATTTATCCATGTATATTTCGGGATTGTACTCAATCAGACCTTTCATTTGACGCTAAACACGATATATTTATGTTAATTTATTGACATTTGGAAGTTTAGACAACTACTTATATGATATTTGAACAGTTAAGGTAGCCTATGACACTCGGGATCACATAATGATTCTAACAATACCACACACTTCTAAATCAGTTGAAGCGTTTAAAAGTTATGGTGGAATAAAAAAACGGAAAACATACATAGATGAACCTGAACACATTACGCTACTTTTGTGTTGGGCAGTCGTGTAAAAATTTAAAAAAAACAAGCAATGTCTCGAGTCCTAAGGGCTACCACAAATCGTAATACGATTACTAGACATTGTACCACAAGAGTCGTCCGCGCTGACTGCTGCCGTTTAACGAAATTCGTAGAAGCAAGTGGGCAAGCGTCTCGTCATATGGCTGCCACTCTATCGACGCAGATATTCAAACGTTCGAGAAATTTGTCAACCCCACCTGTGTCAACTACAGGCGTTTGCCGTAAAGTATCCCTCTGCTCATTTCCCCCGCACCCTATCCTCGCAACACCTTGCTACTCGAGAGTGCACTTACTGTTCTAACTCGGTATAATGTGGCAACTAATGATCAATCGGCATTTCATGCATAATGCAAAATAGATTAGCAAATCTTTGCCATAATGAAATCCTTCTAGTACACCCTAAAGTAATTGCTCAAAATTATAAATTACAGAAGTGGCAATGGAGAAATAATTTTATTTAATACTTTTAGTACCTCAATATCAAAGGCGGTCTGTCACCCAGTTCAAAATTAACTTAGAAGTGAATTGTAATAAAAAGATTGTGCTCTTTTCAAGATTGTGCTCTTTCATTCCTTTCAAAACCGGACATCAATGTGACTTTTTCTATAGTCAGTATTGGTTTTAACTACCCACTAGTTTGGTTTTGCGCATTTTGCGTTTGGTTTCACGCTATTCACTTTATTGTAACTTGCCACCAGATGGCGCTGCATCACATCAACTTCTATACCGCTCAACCGATCACCATGAAAATTGATATACATAGGCATTGGAGCCCGCATAATATTTTCTCAGTCCACTTTGTTGTAACTCACCACTAGGTGGCGCTGCAGCATAACAACTTATATACTGTTCAACCTATAACCACGAAAATTGGTTTACATAGGTATTTGAGATCGGATATAACATGGGTAACGCCGGGTAATACCACTAGTCATTTATATAAATGAACTGTGTGATCAGGTAGGTGGAACCACATCTTTCACTGATGATACGGTGATTATGTTTGAAGCTTGCGACTGAAAGGAGACGTTTACAAAAGCAATGTAGCGTTTTTTTTATTTATATATTTTTATTAATTTATATAATTTGTATTATGTCAATATCTCGCAATGATCATGATCGGCCCCACGTTGGGCGCCATTTTGTAGCGTTATTTTTTATTATTATTTCTTTTATTTATATTAGAGATTATTTATTTATTAATTTGTTTGCGATCATTTAAACGTGCGCGCGATGTGTCATCAGCGATAAGCGCTCGATGAAGAAGATAAAATTGAAAGGAGAAGTGACTAAAGGAAGAGGACGATGCTAATATATGTATAAAGATATTCAAAGTATGCAGAGAATAGAGATTTCAAGTGAATAGACCTGTTTTCTCTTGTACGAGCTCCTTCATATATGAAATTCTCCTATCCTGACTAAAATGTATTCTCCAAAAGAAGAAGAAGAATAATAATGAGTATTCTATGTGTCTAGACCAATTTGTTAGATCCTTATGCACTTGGTTTTAGATAGTTTGAATCAATTTGAGGTTTATAAGTTAGGATCGGCTGGTAACATACACTTTTAAGATCCCGTCTCGATGAAAAATATTGATTTTTGATGTTCTATGACACAATTCCTATATAGTGGATTATCAAAGGTGTTCTATAGTTAGAGACTTCCAGATCAATGTATGCTAATAGTTTTAAGTCACTTTCCCAATATCGGTTGATGATTGCTCCAATCAGCTGGGGTTTTTTTATAATGTACTTATAGGTCTGCTATAGCTCATTACTGAATATCTGACATCGTTTGATTTACCGCTGCCTTATTTACCACACTGACGGATGCTACAGTCTTCTGTCAGTGCGTCGTGAACTCAGGAGTTATTTTTCTTATATATATATTGGATCACGAGATAAATTTATAATAAAGGCGCCAATCTCGCTTATTCCATTACTGCGTTCGTTCATCCGTTAGCTCGATATCTGATCTATCGCATCGATTTCTAATTATAATTTAGCTCAGTCTATTTTTATATTCAGGTGTGGTATCCTTTGATTGAAGAAATATGAACACTTTTTCCGGCAAAATATTCGATATATTGTAAAATAGAATTTTTAGTTTATACAGGTTCATGTATATATATGACTCTTTTTGTAGCTTTGCAATATACTTAACTAGTTTAAAATAACATGGTAATATAACAATACGCAATCATAGCACAAAAACAACTTATCATAGCCTATATTACTTGGTATGTCAGTCAATTACGACATACGTATATACATTTTTTTTTTTAAGTTTATCGCTACGCTGGTTCACGGACTTCGTCTCATGTGAAACCAGGTAGTTTCAAGTATCTCAATCAATGAGGCTTCGTCGTTTATTGACGGCCTGTAGTCACAATCAAGTACTGGCCTTCTAAAAGGGTTCACGCTAACCAATTTGGTAGCGGACAGTACGTCAAGCAAGATGGTATAGGCTTTCTATTTCAATTGTCGCGCGAAACAGTATAAGACGCATTGATCTTATTCATAATTATAACAACATACATATTTGCTTAAAATATAAAAAAAATTATCAACAATAACAAGTTTTATAGTATTGCCAGCTTCGGCGGTTATAACGCACGGATATAACGCAATTATAGTAATTTTAACAATCTTACTTCGTTTTATGCTGCCATCCAATCCATTAACACATACCTTACACTAATTAACACCTTTATACACTTCTTAATAACTAAACACGTAACAACAACCAAACTGTCTTGTTTCAATTTGACAGCGGCATTGTAGTGATAGCGGCCGTCTAGTACGATTGTTTCACTCCGTTCTGACGAAAGATGAATTTGATTGGACGTTGTCTTCGTGATTCGAAGTCTATTGCGAATGTCTGTCTTGATATTACTTATTGTTATCTCCTCGTGAATGTTTATTTAAAAGGAATGTCTTTTTTATTTTTCTTTTATGCTGCTACTCTTTGATTCTGCATACTTATATGTTTCCCCGCCAAAATTTAATGTATGTGGCGTCGCTATATAGATGTGTTTTTACTGTTTTTAAGTCGATCTCTCGTCGAATTTTAGCACTGGTTAATTTTGTTTGCTTTCCCGCCAAATATTTGATGTACCGCTTCTACTAAAACAAATATTTGTTAAAAAAAAACTTCACTTTGATTCTACATGGTTTTTTTATGGGAATGTTGGACAGCAATCTGCCAACATTCCCTCGTTTTAACTTGAACTTTTTACATTTTCCGGCACTTTTTCGACGTTTGGGTAACTAGGTTATTACTTGGTGGTTCTCCTGGTAGACTGAATTAAATTTGGCATCGCTCATCGCCTTTTTATACCCTTCAAAATACGGCAATTTCTACATTTTTAGATGTGCTTTTCAACCCCCTCCTATGAGAATAACGCGGCCATCATGCTTTTTCTTTCTGGTTACCAACTATCGATTTTTCACATTGGGGTTCCGTATCATTTCGTGCACATCGAGCTATTTTTGCACTCTTATTTCTTTAATTCACTCATTTGAGCTGATTTCCTTATTTTTCCCGTATAATCTGTATCCCCTGCATCTAATTTCTGCATATATATTAATTTTACGTTGCCTCCTCGCGGCGCTATGTGCTTCTAAAGGTACGTGTATATTTTTCCAAAAAGTATGTCTATTTCATTAACTATTATGGCTATTATTATTCATTTTTTTTCTACTATAACCCTATATGGTTTTTATAAAAAGTTATTCGGCGTTAGTAGGTTTTTCAGTGACCCAATTTGAAAACATTTTTTTACATCGAAATTCCTTATCCGTTTTCTTTAAAAATATGTCCCCTATGGTCTTTTTAACTTGTTCCTTCTTTCTGTATATTCTAAAATTTGTATTATCGTCTGCTTTTTTAGATATGGCTTTCCCTCCAAAACTTTCCCGCCAAATATGAATGTGACGCTCTTTGAGACGCTCGCCTGTTTTTCATTAGCTGTCCACCTTAAAATTTCCTTCATTTCTGAAGTACAGCTCCTCCAGTGATCAAAATTTGTACTATATTCCGACTCTATTTGATGTCAAAACATGGCAACATTTTCCTGCCGTGAATAATTCTGATTTATTTTTCCGTCAAATCGTCATTTATTATGATTCAAACATTAAATTCTCCCTGTAATCTATCTACGGAATATATGCTATGCTTCATAAAATAGCTTATTTCATTGGCTTTATTCTAGTAGGTCCATCTACTGTGTGTTCTATTTATATAGGCTGTAATTAGCATTATCGTCTATAGTGGCGATTTTTCTTGGTAAAAGTACGACAATCTAACCATAATTTGAACTGTCACTTTGAGCCAGCCGCGAATTCCTTCCCTGCGATATTTAAATCGATTGCTAACTATTTATTCTGTTTTCAGGTTCTACCTGTGTTTCAGAGGATAGTGCTTATTCTACACTACGTCTATAGTGCGTGTCGTCGCTGAAACCTTCCTAAATATCCTGTATTTCTATCATGCATCTTTTGAAGACCCATTTTTGCATGCGATTTCGGCGTTTTTTCAATCATCGATTTTTCCTTGATTTTTCTCTAAAGCCTATTTAGTTTTATTTTATTTAGTGGTTTATTGCTATTACGCTTCATTTTTAACGAATATATAAACGTTTCATTGTTTTATTGAGTTTTAATCTTATTTTAATATATTTTATATTCTCTTGTCGACATGTCGGTAAAAATTTTTTTTACAGTTATCTGCTTATCGACGGTAACATTTCTCGCTTCTGCCGCTAGATGTCGCTACACGTTTTGAAATATGATTTAAATTTTGGGATAATGAATGAATCGACTAATTACTACTTTTACGTTTTGAAGACCTTGCATTTCCATTGCTGCGTATAGATGGCAATAGGTGTGCTTACATGGCTTTGTTTGGTTTAGATATTATGTATTTTATTTGACAGGAGGCGTTTGAATTTATATCATTACAGCAAATAATGGGATTAGCTCAGTAAAATTTTTACATTTAAAAAACAAATATTCTTACATTCAGCAGGAACGTGAAAGGTCAGCCCCCATTGCAACACACTGTCATATATAATTATATAACTTAATAACATTATGTGGGTCGTATTGATTCCAAATCTGCTTTATTTCTTTTTCAGGGTAGCCATGTAATATCATTAGAAGGAAACATGATACGAACGAGCGGCTCAGTTGTTCGTAGACAATCTCCTTTGGTCGTGTCCTCCGCCACAACATCAGCAATGTCTACTAGCATTGCGATTCAGAGGAATAACAGTCCCGTTCAGGTAATATTTGATAATGAATTACTCGGTTTATGTTAGCAATCATTATTAAGTCATACTTTTGCCATATGGAAAATCATTGAGAATTGCTTGTGTTCCCCAATACGATTATTCCATATGTTATGGGTGCGTGAGAGCATTTTAATATAATGGGTCTTTTTTCACACTGGCCACTTTGAACTTGGATAACTTGGGTTTAAGTTGGAATTTCAAATTCAAATAAATTTTAATTCAAGGCCATGTTATTCTTTTTTAACACGCTTTTATTAGGTCGACCTGTATGTAACTATGTAATGGAATCTAAGGTAACTAATTTAACCATCTTCCAAGGATCGTAGCGTCATGAAAATTGGCAGCTGTATGTAGTTCTGATGACATTACAATAATATGGTATTGTCGAACTGATCTGATGATGGAGTCGGAAGATATGAACTGGAACTTCAAGATGGAACATCGTATCATAGCTGTGTTTGGACTTGTTAGAAAAGTCTTGAAATGAACTTTGACCATGATTAGTTTCAAGGTCTGATGATGATGCCGGAAGATAGGCACTGGCGACATTGCATGATGGAATATCGTATCATAGCCGTGTGTATGTGAATATCGTATCATAGCCCAAAAGCGTGTTTTTAGTGTTTTTTTTTAAACTATCAATTTATTTAAGAATCAACTGTTTATTTGTCTTTCCGTTGTTTGTTTTTGCTCAAATATTTTCGTTTGTGCAACCATGGTAAAGTGAAAAATTTGCATTATTTTTAAATATGAGATTCTGTGCCAGTGTTTTCTATTACAGCTTCTTGCAGTCTGGTTATACAGTTACCCTAAATGATAATGGAGAAGCTCATGATTAAATAATAAAGCTTGGTCAATTGCTCATCGTCACTGCTTCTGCATGACAACGTATAAGCACAGATTTCACTGCAAACAGTCGCAAAGTTGCAGGAGTTTCGGCTGGAGACTCTTGGTCACCCGTCGTACTTGCCAGACCTTGCTTCAATAGATTTTTTTATTTTCAGAATTTAGATAACTTTTTACAAGGGAAAAAAATCTACTTCGAAGAGTCGGTGAAAAACGCCTTCAAAGCTTTCATTACGAGAGTTTTACAGCAGAGGAATTGAGCAACTCCCATTATGATGACAAATCTGCATAGATAATAGGGATCAATATTTCTATTAATTAAATATATATTTTTCATACAAAAATTTTGGCCTTTAATAGAGCACCTTCATAGGTAAGGACCTAATACTTCGATGGCTGATCCCAGTGATTTCATCTATTCGAATGATTTAATTGATTTGATGTACAGGTGAGGACCATCAGCCAGGTGGGAAACCGCACACAGCAGAGCCAGCAGTTGGTACGCGTGGTAACTCCCACAATGGGATTGGCACGTCTGGCCAAACCGCTACTCCTAGCCTCAAAGAACATCATCCTCCAGCAGAGCGGAAACTCTTCGGGAGGGACTACCACTGGCGGATCCCCTACTATACTCCTCACCAATACGCAACTGGGTAAGATTTACGCCTATATTAGTACTGTATTTACTTTCAGACTTGCGACCTTTAAAGTTGTTAGTTTCAAACTATTTTAGATTTTGTGAATTATGGCATTTTTATCGTTAAAATAATTTCAGATAGGTCCCAGGAAATACCAAAACAGTCTAAATTGCCTTTTCTAGTTCTTAATGCATTATATAAATTATGATTTATCCAAGGAATGTTTTGATTTCATTATAACTTTATTATGCTCAACCGTAACAGTATACAAATATGGTCAAAAAAAGAAATTTTATAAATTTGTTTTCACTTGATAATTTCTTTCAATTTCTATATGTTATTATGCTAGTCGAATGTTACCCGGCAATGCTGGGGAATCCATTATTGAATGCAATCTTGCAGCAAAATCTTCAATCATGATATTTGCAAGATTTAAGGATCTAATCTCGCAAGATCTCGGTGATTTGAGAATATTGTTTGTTATAATTTATAACTATTTTGATTAGTTCTATTGCAACGTGGTTAAGTTACATCTTAAGGGCAAAATAATAAAATTAAATATATATTTAATCATTTATTTTTTTTTTAAACTAATATTTTAAAAGTAACTTCTTAAAAAACACAACACATCTAGGGTTTCGTCAACTTATCGACTTTGGATGCTGCGTGTCAGATATCCAGCAGCTGAAAATGCTCATTCTGCTTCGACACTTGTCGATACCACAGATAACAGGCATTGGTATGCAAACTGCAGATATATTCCTTTTGTCCTGCCTGATTCAAAGAGATTAATTTCTTTTCTGATTAAGTTTGTCAGTGGACGAACCAGTTGCATGTGTAGGACTTTATTGTGGGCAGGCTTTCAAAATCATCTCTAATTCCTCATCAAGAGAGAGAGAGAGAGAGAGGTGTGTTTGCAGTTGCAGCTACTAAAGATAGAGGCAAGTTATCATCATCATCATTACTTACGTTTGCTGGGTTTGCTATAACAACTGCATCTTCAGATGCTCCCAAACGGTCATAGAATGTGCTGCTGCGCGATCTCACACGCATCATCTTACGAGAATGCGTGTGATTTTGCGTGTAAGATTAATCTTGCAAAATTAGTGCGAGATTTTGGTATATCGAAATTGCATTCTCTAGTATCTGTTTCCTTCCCCCCCCCTCCCCCCCCCCCCCCTCCTCCAAGTAGCCTATGTTAATCGCCGTTCCTTCCACTTTCAAATTTATAAAATTGTCATGTCATAGCGATCGGTTGAACGGTATAAAAAGAGACTTGCTGCAGCGCCATCTAGTGGCAAGTTACAACAAAGTGGATACATAAATATAGTCAAAAATAGAAATTTTATAAAATTGCTTCCACTTGATAATTTCTTTCAAATTCTACACCTTCTTATATAGACTACTAGTGGAATGTTACCCGGCAATGTTAGGGTATCCGAATCCTTGCCCCCACGTTAGCAGCAATTAGAGCGGAAACAGAGGTAGAACAGAGGTTAAGCAGAGGTACCGCCTGCAGAATTAAAAGAACAGTTTACATTAAAATAAAACTCCTTCAACTGAGCATTTTCGCCAAAAAAAAACAACAAATCACAGAAATTCACGTCTTTTCCCCGCTTAAAATTTTGACAGCTGCCCTGTTCTCATAGAGCGTAGGGTTAAACCCAAAATTCGTTTGCCTCTATAAAATAAACCGATTCGTATAGGGTGAAACGCTTCGCACAGCTCTATCTGTCAAATATGACATATTAAATTGTCATAATAGGAATTCGCGATTTATTTAAAATATTGGAGAAATATTCACCGACACACCGAAACAACGCCAGGAATTGAAAATGAGGCAAAACTGCGAAATAATGGCTCTTAGGGAATGGATGCCGCGACTGAGCAGAAAAAAAGGCGATTTTCGTCACAATCTAAAGTAGTTTCAAACTAAGAAGTTCGAAGGTCGAATAGTTATAAGATATCGTAAGTTAAAAGTGAGGAAAATAGATTGGATCGTTCTGCGTTGAAGTGTCGACGTCCCGGAGAGGAGCCGTTAAAGCGGTGCTTTTGCAATTTGACAGGCGACGCTCGGGCGGCGGGGGCCGCGGCGGCGGGCCAGCGAGTGTTCCTCACGAGCGGCCAGCTCAAGGCGGCCGGACAGCAGGCCCTGCTGCTGGGCGGCGCGCCCGTGCGCCTGGCCGCGGCCCCCGGCCCCCCGCCCCCCGGGTCGCTGCGCCTGGCCGCGGCCCCCGGCCCCCCGCCCCCCGGCTCCCTGCGCCTGCACCCCCACCTGGAGCCCGGCGTGCTGCAGCTGGCCGCCGCCCACCACCTCAAGGTGAGCTGCCCTCTTCCGTGCTCTCCGCTCCCACTCCAGCTTTCCGCAATCCGGCACCTCCGAGCGTTCCGGTGCATCGATGCTGCGTGCGGACGTGCCGCACCGGGGCGCGCCGATCCACCCGTCTAATTACGCCGGGAGAGTCGGAAAGACCTTCGGCCGGAGCGGTCGCATCCGGAGTCGGCTCGAGCGGGCCTTCGCCCGGTGCGAGCGATCCGCCCGATGGCTTTCCGAGTCGTCTATCCCTACCCTCCGCCGCATCGCCGCTGCGGCTCGGGGCTCTCCCTACTTCTCCGCCTGCGAGCGGTATTGTTACTAGATTGATCGTTGCCATTGTTCGTTTCGACAACGCTTCTTTACCGGCGACGTGCAGGTGACGCCGATAGCATTGTCCGGCGAAACTGATATTATTTCTAATAACATTTATGATTATGGTTTTATTTTTGTTATAAAGGACTGTTTGATTATAAAAACCCATTATTATAACCATTAATAACATTCAAATTAGTCGTGAATCATACCATTAGAACGCGTCATCTTACAGGGTGAGTCCTGATTGAGATAATTTTTGAGAACGTAGTGATTTTAAGATTTTCATATAATCAAAATAACTTTAGTATTTTTCAACTATCTCCTCGATCAGCATCCCGTACTCTACTATGATCTAAGCTATGCTAACTTTCATTACACTGCAATTATTTACTTGAAAGTAATTTGTATTGGCGTTTTCATTGATTATATAGCGTATTAGATTGCTCGATGCAGTACTACAATTCGGCAGCTAGGGTGTTACTATGAAACGTAACGTGTCGATGGCAGTCATAATTCCAAAAAAATATAATATTCCCTTATGTTCAATATGGCAGCGTTCATGGTCTAACACGGCACACTTTAGATGGCAAATACAGTACCCTATTTATATAGTATATTTTTATTATTATTATTACAAAAAACAATATTACTGCAGAAGGGCTATGTGATATTCGGTATACATTGTTACAAATCGTGCAGCTAAAACTAAATAAACCCATAGCCATTGGCTCATTGCATACCTAACTGAGCGAAAAACGCCCTTAGGCTGATATTTTACTTCGGATATTGCTTTTCCGCGAGCTGACTGGTAGGACGTTCGGTCATATGAAAAGGAAAAAAACTAAACATTCACACTTGTATAATTAATACCCACACACTGAATTATCCCGTTATACACTCATGCATTAGTAGAAATAAAGTTATGTTTATTCCCAACACCAATACATAAATACCTACATAATACTATTTAGTCTACTATTTTGATGACAAAACGGAATGGCATATTTTATTATTACATTTACAAACAGGCAGCATAATTGCTGATATGTCTGAATATAAAACTAAGTACAATTACAATTTCTGTTGGTGTCCGTCTAATCTATTTTTGAATATGTTGACACTACTCGCTTCAACCACTTCAGCAGGTAAACTGGTCCACAATCCGGTTGGACAAGAAATTTTGTCTGATCGGTATTTTTTGCTGGATATAGAATACTGTCGTGTGTGTGAACTCGCTCATATAATTACAGATAAATCCGATAAGTCAGTCCGCTGTAGTATCCGATAAAATGAACCGCTGTGTGAACTGGCTCTTGTATAGCGTTTTAATCTACTCATTATAGGCCCTACACACGATGAGGCAGCCGGAGAGGCCTGGACTGTCCGGCCAAATCCGTCAGGCCTAACCCGTCGTGTGTAGCGGGAAATCCCGAACTGAAGGCGCGGTCTCTCATCGAATGAAATTTCATTCGATGGCCTGATGGCCTGTTGAGGCCGCAGGCCAGGCCGGTGTGTGCGTAGCATGCGCACAGCAGCGCTCAGTACGCACTTACTATGGAATACTATGGCCATTACTATGCACAATTCTATTGAATATACTACACACTTACTATAAAATACTATGGCCATTACGATGAAATCAATTCTTTCGGGCTCCACAATAACCTGTGAGTAAAATATTTAAAATCTAGTTGCTAATATGCCAAATGCATTCTCAAAAATACGCCAGGCATGTAATTTTCAGTGCCTGTATATTATCATGTCTACTCATCATATCTACTCTCAATGGGAAAGCGTCCTTAACTAAGGAAGGAAATAGGGGTTTTTTATGTTTCTTCGTCCATACGTAGGTAGTTGCGAATTTTGGGTTTTAATTTTAATTCAGACATTAAATTTATATTGGTTAATATCAATATCTCTTTCTAAGCAAATCCATCCATTTCCATTAAAGCCAGAGCGTCTGTATCCGTCATCATTGTGCCGATGAACTGAGTGGACTGAGGGACTGAGAGGCGGGGCCGACGCTCCTACGCACCTCCGGCCAAATCCGGCTGCGCCTTCAGTCCAGATCCGTCCGGCCGGGCCTCATCGTGTGTAGCCCGCATTACAGTACTACAATAAAACAACTAGCATTTTGCTGCAAAACGCAACGAATAGATGACACTCATAGTTCCACCAATGTATTAATATTAATTTGTGTTCAGTATGGCGTTTTTCATGGTATAACAGTATAGTGGCGCTCTAAACACGGCTATACTCCAAATAAAATAATAATATAACAAACTAATTTTTAAATCATAGCTCCTATTATTTTAATATTATTTACACAAAGATGTAAATTTGTAATTTGGTATACAGGTTGTAACAAAAATCCAAATTTGCGTGGCATGTTATGTTTCAAAAACATGTTGCACGCATTGCAACATGTTTCGCTTGTATTTCTCGTGTTTTTTATATTGGTCTTACTCAGTTTTTGAGTTGTTTCGTAATCATGGTTCAAAATCTCAAAGCATATCGCCAAAACAATAAAAATCGCTAAAAGCTTTGACATTGGACCTGTCATAATAGAAATATCCGTATTGCACGGCCCAATAAAAAGTGACCCTTCTGGTGTTCTTGCCATGACAAAAAAAAACAAAAGATTTACTTAAAAAATCAAGTTCAAAAGAATTTTTATAAATGTAATAAATATTACTATTTTAGTGAACATGAGTTGCTATGAGTTTTTTTAATCTCCTAAAGTTGGTATAACTGCAGGCAGTCCAGTCTGTCCATCCTAGCCACAGTAATTGAGGGGGATCATATTTTCCAAGATGGCGCGAGGAAGAGCACTTCTGACTCGCGCCGGGCGACAAAAAACCCGCTAAAAGCGTAGTAATCCGCGAGGTTGTGTGCACCAGAGTTGCAGCGTTTTAAAGTAATGTGAGCAGGGTCCTATTTTTTGCGTGTTTTTACTTGTGCCGCCTTTTATTTTCCGAATGTAAATTCGACTCCACGAATCGGCCAACCGTGCCCGGAGTTTTCTCGCCTGGATATTTCAAATTGAACATTTAAAATGCACAACATGTCACATGTCAGAAGAAGAGATTGAAGGAGCTACCTACCTGCTGATTAAAGGATCTTGTTTTTATAACTTTAAATTTGTAGGTTTATTTTAAAATTGCGAAGGTTTATTCTCTGTTTTGCCAAATTTAGTGACAAACCAAATCCTTTCCCCTACCCTGTGGTTATTTTTTCATTTTTTGGTCATCACCTAACCTAACATGGTATTTTTTTCTTTTTCCGCGTTTTGGATAAATGCGGTGGCGCTCTTGTTTCTTGTGTTGGTATAACGCGACAGGATCTCTAATCATACGCTATAAGGTTACAATACGTAATAATTCACACTTTGTTAAGATAGACGCATGTTAAGTTCGACACTTTAGACACATTTAATGTTAACCCCTCAAATGTGAGGCGTCCCTTAAGGGATGCCTTGGCAAAATGTATACAAAATGTATATAAATTTATATAAATGTAAATATAAATGTAAATGTGCGCCGCTTTATAGTAATCCGCTCTATAGTAATGCTATAGCTCTATAGTAAACCCCGCTCTATGTAAATGTAAATGTAAATGTAAATATAAATTTATATGCATTTTGCCGTAGGCAACCCGAGCTAATCGCCATTCATTTGAGGGGTTAAGATAGCTTTCTGTCTTCTTATTATTTCTGTGATGTAATCAGCTTATACAAAATGATATAGATGGCACTTAAAATTGAATCCACTTAAAATTGTTACCAATTATTGAGTTTTTATAATCAATAAGTCCTTTATTTTAAAAAAAACATTCATTATCGATAGACGGCCAAATAAATTGCTATTAGTGTCGCAACAATAATTCTATCGGTGCCACCTACATTTCGCTGGCACAGAAGGGTTGCCAAAATGTACTATGGAGGTTTGTATCCAATACCATATATAATCAATGGCGTTTTGTATGAGAGAGTAGTACCCTTGGGGACTAACTTCTTCATTCCTGACACTCAACCCAGCTTGTAACTTAACCACCTTTTATTTTTTTTATTTTTATAGGTCGTTCCTCGACAGCTGCTTGCGCGTTTAATGCCGACTACGCAGAACATCCAACAGCAGCGAAAAGACCAACCTCAATAGTGACTACGATAATTTTTCAAATTATCACAAATTGTAAATAAATTATAAATTAAACTGTACATATTTTTAACCACTTAGAACTGATTCAACGACTTAATTATTATTAAGTGTCTTCTGTGTACATTTACTATGTGTTTTTATTTATTGTTTTTTTTACTAAGATACACAAAGGTCTGGTTCTTTCTGGCAAGTGTAGGAATTAATGATGCTACTGACTTGGAAACAATATTATAACTATTATTGAAGTTTCTTCCGATACACCCTTATTTTGTTCTGCGATAATACCTACAAAAAAATACTCTTCTTGTCAAGACCCTAAATCAAAACAACAAACACATTGTTTATGCTAATATGAAATACTACTTTTACGGAGCAATGTTATCAGTTATGGCCAGTAGTTTGATCGGTAGTAATACTCCTAATTTACTTTAGTAATTATTACCCATGGTTATTTAAAATACTACGGTAAATATACTAGCTCGATTGTTTGATCATCTAAACCAGCGGTTCCCAACCTTTTTTATTTTGCGCCCCCCTAAATGCTTATCCGGAATGTATACACCCCATTTCCCACAAATTATATATGTTAGTTAGTTAGTTATACTGGGCGTTCCTCCGCAAGTCGACATCCAGTGTGCCTATTTTGCGTGTAACGGGGGTAGCTCTATTCCACCCACCCCAGTTCCTCTACGAAAGCCAGCAGGGCTTTCAGGTTTCCTGCTGCCTCGCGCAGGGTGCCTGGAGTCCCAAGGTGTTTTGTCCTGTATACTTCTACCTGTTTACAATCTAGCAGAATGTGTTTTGTGGTTTCTTCCGCCTCCATGCATGCTCTGCACATAGGGCTATTCGTTCCGCCCATGTTGAAGAGGTGTTTGTTTAGTGTGTTGTGTCCTGTTATCAGTCCCACTAGTTTGCGTAGTTGGGGCCTTTTTGTCCTTAGAAGTGTTTTGGTAAGTTTGTGGTTGTATTCCACTACTATTTCTTTGGTTTGTCTGCAGGTGTCTATCTCTTTCCAGTGTGTTTGATGTAGTTGTTTGTAGTGGTTGTCAAGTTGGTTGTTTATGTGCGAGTAGGGTAGGGGCACGATAGGTTCGGGTCCGTATGCCGGTGTGTCTGAGCCCTTACGGGCTAGTTCATCCGCAGCATCGTTTCCTCTTGAGTTACTGTGTCCCTTGATCCATTTCAGTGTCACCTTATTGCCTTTTCCGCATACCTCGAGGAGGCTTTGGTGGCATTCGTATATGAGCCCAGATGTAAATCTATCGCTTCCCAGTGCCTGTAGCACTGACTTGCTGTCCGATAGAATACATATGTTTTCGTGTTTTAGCTGCCGCTGTTTCACTGCGTTGCAAGGTAAATACCTATTAGGGTATAAGATATGAATGTCGGTATTGCAAGGTATGAACGTTGAATATCCAAGAGCAGATTTTCTAGGTTATATAGAGGAAACAACATTTTCCAATATTTTCAATCAAATTCGTTATATATTAGTATGCCCGCACTAACACCACTTACAAATTTTCTGACTGACTGAGTAAAAAAATGTACCCATTTTTTTACTCAGTCATTTAGGCATTTACAATCCAATATAATTGCCCTGAAGCTAAGAGATATTTCACCCAAAAGTTCACAATGTGATTTCGGCACAACAAGGCATCTGTGTACCAAATTTCAAGTCTATAAGTCCAATATTTCGAGATTGAAATATGACTATTGCCCCCCCCCTGGTGGTCCGATTTCAAGGTAAACTGATAGTAGATGGCGAGTAAGTTGTCTCGTCCGTTAAAGACTGTTACTCTAGGTCCTGCCTCATCACTTGTTGGTCAGGTCTGCTTCGTTGAAGCACTTCGAACGTCTGGTGGGATCTGTATTAACCCTTCGAAAGCCAGCCACGGAAAAGAAACTCACGACGGCATGTTTTCAACCCTCGAAAATTTGTAAGTGGTGTTAGTGCGGGCATACTAATATATAACGAATTTGATTGAAAATATTGGAAAATGTTGTTTCCTCTATATAACCTAGAAAATCTGCTCTTGGATATTCAACGTTCATACCTTGCAATACCGACATTCATATCTTATACCCTAATAGGTATTTATTTAAATATTATACTTGTTATTTTTATTACTTTTGACATAACCAAGTGTAGGAACTCCTATCAACTGGTTTGAAATAAGAAATAAAATAACGGTGGCTTATTCAACGACAGGTGACTTCTACCAGTGGTAGGATAATAGGCATAGATACGGAGATCAGTCACCGCGAATTGTCCTAACAGAAAAACCATTCAATGGTGGTAATGGCGTCCCAGAGATTAATGAGATTAGAGGCTGATACTTTTTTTTTTAATCTCTTATTGCCATCTGACTTCCAGGTATGACATTCAGCAATTATTGTTTCTCTTGAACTTTTCATCTCTGCCGTTGCTTTGGTTGACTTGACTGGACTTGAATGGTATGTGTCCAATAACACATCCATAATCATGGTTGCTCGCACATTATTATGCTAGCAAATATTGAGGCGCTCTCTTCTTCAATCTGCGGAAAGCCTGGTTTTTCATCGGCTTTGAAGCTAGTTGATTTGGGTGATGTACAACTCGTTTTTGGTAGGATACTGTTTTAGTTTTAATTGCTTCCTTCACTGTTGAGATTTTTAGGTCATGATGTAGACCCGGTATGGGCAACCTTTGACATGTTGAGGGCCAAAGTTTAGCGTGCAAATACGTTCGCGGCTCACTGTCACTCTCGTGAGTATAAGTACCTAATGTAATATTTTTTATTGGGTTTTCAAAATGTCTCGCGGGTCGCTGTAAGATATGATGTAGACGGTCATTCGCGGACCGGTTGTTGCCCATACATGATGTAGACTGTCATTCGTGATATACCATGGTGCATCAACTATAATTCTCAGCATCTTGTTTTGGAACCGCTGAAGGATCTCTATATTGGAATTGGCTGCTGTGACCCACAGCTGTAATCCATAGGTCCAAATGGCCTTCAGGATGCTTTTGTACACTGCCATTTTATTTTCTAGCGAGAGTTGTGACTTGCGGCCTATTAACCAGTACAGTTTCCTGAGCTGTTGACTTAACGCTTTCCTTTTAGTGAATGTATGCTTCCTCTCGTAATGCGTCTATCCAGGTATAGTCCAAGGTATTTAGCGTCATTCGCTTGTGGTATTTGGATGCCGTTTAATTTTACTGGTGGACATGTCAATGGTGAAAGTCACTTGCACTGATTTGGTCTCATTACCGCCATGACAAAGTCCTCGCTGTTATTCGCGAGGTAATTAGCCTCTCGGTGGCTCGTGCCAACTTGACATTACCCTCCAAACCCCCAATACAGATTGTGCGGTATGGCTCTAAAGGCAAAAAACGTTTCTCATTAATCGAGAAAGCTTCAGATTGGATTCTGGAGGTTAGTTCTGTCTTTAAGCAGTATAAACTCCCTGAAAGTCTCGGATGCACAGCCCTCCATCCAGATACAACTCTTTACTCTATCTCGGAAGGTGGACCTTATTGTAGAATTAACCGTTCCATGGGAATCAAATATCCCAAAAGACCACGAGTACAAATGAAATAAATACTATTATCTCACAAACGCTGTCACCCGGAACGTCTTCACTGTTCACCTTCATGCGGTGGAAGTTGGCGCTCGCAGCCTGCCAGCCAAATCTCTGTTTCACCTCTTTAAAGATCTTGGTCTTTCCAGAAAAATAATCAACTCTTCCCTAAAAAAATATCTAAAACTGCGATTTCCGCATATCAAATTCTATGGCTTCGAAGGGGCAGTAAATGGGTGGTAAGGTGAATGCTCACATGTGGCAATACAGCTGTCCTAAACCTACCACAGCCGGTCGTTAGTCCGCAATCCGGCGCTCACCCCCCAGAAGTGTAATAATAGTATTATGACTGCCAATGAATTCCATGGCAGCTCCGTTTGTATTTTATTTATCATAGGTTTATTTTATAGGGAAAGCCATGAGCCATGTCCTATAAGCCAATACATGCTTTTGAATTGGCATATTGTATTCCCCGATCTATATATGAGACCTCGTACATGCCAACAAGCAAACTTTTCAGGGCATGGAAAAAACTGAATAATTACCTTATTCAGGAAGTGGTTTTTTTAGTTGTGTAAATAGCATATTTTATAATAAAGATTAGTTTACTTCACTAACGATTGAAACTGTCAGAATTAAGTTGTTTAAGAGGTATCATCGGATAAAACCATCAACTCATGCCTAGGAGATGCCACTGAAATGGAATTGCAAGAAAACTAAGAAATTTGAGCTATCTGGATATGGACATAACTATCTGGAGCAGCGGTTCCCAAAGTGTGGGTCACCCACTGGTGGCGCGAACCAATTCCAGGTGGGTCGCGAACACCAGTGGCGTAGCGTGGGGGGGGCAGGGGGGGCCATGGCCCCGGGCGGCGCAATTAAGGGGGCGGCGCGTCAGCGCCGCCCCACATTTTCTGGGCGGCAGCAATAAGCGTGGCCGAGGATTGTCTTTGGATAAATTTTTGATACAAAAATTCTCCACAAAACTTTGTGACATCCAGATAGATACCGAACGATTCCATTAGGGGCCCTTTTTGTAATTTTTGCGACGAGTCCCTGAAAACAAATAAATATCTATCTATTAACTCGAGGGGATCGCTCGGTGTAGGCATATACATTTATTTTCCCAGCGAAATAAATTCTATGAATTTTAATACCTAAAGTACAAGTCAAGTTTATCAAGGCCAAGATGACGCGCTAGGGGTGGGGGAGGGTCCGTCTACAAGTCGCCCCGCACCGCGCCTGCGCGCCGCAGACCGCTCCACCGCTTGCGATCGCATATATTCATCAGTCAGTTCGATAGCGACTTTTTGCTAATGTGCACGTGCGTTTGCCTGCGTACCGCCTCCACCCTCCGCCGCCGCCGCACCTCTGCCTCCACGCGTTGCGTTTGTTCGTTGACAGCGAGGGTGTTGCATGGTTTGTGTTTGAAAACTGTGTCTGCCTGGCCGGTGAGCAGTTAACTACACATCATAACACATATGTAAGTATTAAAAATCTATAAACTACATAAATACTTTCCTCTTATTAATCCATATACATGCGGGCGGAGCCGTGAGCATATAATATTTTGGTTATATATTACAATTTTTAGCATAGTATTCATGAATTAGTTATACAAAATATTATCAGTTTAAATTAGCGTCTAGGAAACGTATTGCCCAAGAGAATCTGCTCTGAATACTCTCTTAAATATAAATAAGGTGCGTGTGCATATTTTGGGTACCCGTACTAGGCACAATCTTAACTTTATGAACAATGTATTCATTCCGCTAGATAATAAAACTTCGAATATTTCAGAAACTGAAAGCCGCCTTTTGATTTGGACTATTTTGGACGGATCGGATGGCTACAATTTGTTAGTAACTATTAGGTAGGGTGATTTTTTAAATGATTTTTGTTTTGTTACAGCACACCTAAACATGAAAAGGGTAAAAGAAAGTGGAGCATCGTATCGAAAAAAGAAAAAAGCCAAGGAGGAAGATATCAGAAAAAATGAAGGAGCTATATTCAAGTTTGTGCAAGTTTCGGAGACTCCAGAGTCTACGCCAGGGCCATCAGGTGTAAGTTCCTCAGAAACTATTGCTGCTCATCAAAACCAAGAAGCTGAAGTAGCACAAGCAGCCGACACTGATGACTTGTTAGTGCTAGAACCTGTAATTGATACTTCGAATTTGCCAGCTTCAGTTGCTTCTGCTGCGATTGCTGAAATGTTGACACCAGAACAAACTTTAACCACATCAACTGGTACTGAGTCAGCCTTTGACGGATACGATATTGGAAAATGGCCTGAAAATATAGATTCAAACATGCGATTGATAATAATACAGCGAGGTCCCGAAGTCGTTCAGCACATTAATACAGACTTCGCTGAAGAGCCAATAGTACCACGCTCGGTTCAGTCAGACACAGACCCTATCGCACCGAAAGTAGTGTCAAGGAGGCTAACGCGAGAATGGTTTTACCGCACATTGACAAACGGCGAAAAAGTTTTACGCACTTGGATGGTTTATTCTCCTTATAAAGCGTCATTGTTTTGCTTCTGTTGTCGATTGTTTGGGAACGCAAACTCACCGAACGCATCGAAATTTTACACCTGCGACGGGTTTAATACTTGGTGGAAATTGAATCCTAAAGTCGCCAGTCATGAATCAAGTGCTCTACACAATCAACATTTTTGCAAATGGAAGGAGTTAGAAACAAGACTTAAAAAAGGGCAGACTATTGATAAAAAAGAGCAAGAAGTCCTGGCAAAAGAAACCAAAAAATGGCATGAAATTCTAACCCGAATGTTTGACATAATAAGATTCCTGGCAAAACAAAATTTGGCGTTACGTGGCCACAGGGAAGACGACACCAGTACCAATAGAGGCAACTTTTTAGAACTGGTGCATCTTCTGGCAAAGTACGATCCTGTTCTCCGAGAACATTTGGTAAGAATAAAAATGGGCCAAAAAATTTCATTTACTTATATGTCACCAGAAATTCAAAACGAATTTATCGAAATTTTAGGCAATAAAGTTCGCCAAAATATTATAGTTCAGGTGCAAAAGGCCAAGTATTATTCCATAATATTCGACAGTACCCCTGATATTTCCCACAAAGATCAAACAAGCCAAGTTTTACGATACGTGATGATTGAGAATCAGGAAGTACGAGTAGTAGAATCTTTTATAGATTTCATCGAGACAAAAAGCAAAACTGCCGAAGGTATTAGTGATATGATATTAAGTAAGCTCGACGCTGATGGGCTCGACATTATGAATTGTAGAGGGCAAGCTTACGATAACGCCGCTACAATGGCCGGAAGACACACAGGAGTGCAGCAACGAATAAAGGATATCAATCCTAATGCCGAATTTGTGCCCTGCTCAAACCACTCACTGAACCTTGTTTGCTTGCATGCGGCTTCGGTGGAGGTTAATTCAGTGACTTTCTTCGGCACATTGGAACGTTGCTATGCTTTCTTTTCTATGTCCACACACCGATGGGAGGTCCTGACTGCTGCTACAGGCAAGAGTTTGAAAAGGGTTCAGGACACACGTTGGAGCGCAAGAAGCGATGCAGTAAACATGACGCGAAATCATTACAGAGAAATATTAACAACGCTAGAAAAGCTAACAGGAACAGACGAAAGCTTGAATACTCGAACGGATGCAGGAACTTTGTTAGTCGCGATGCAATCATTTTCGTTTTTATGTTTTTTGGGCCTCTGGCAACCGGTACTGCGTGAAGTGAATGATGCCCAAAAATATTTGCAAACGGAGGGATTTAACGTACATCAGTGTGCTCAGAAAATAAGCGCCTTACAGAAGATATTGGACGAGAAAAGAGAACAGTACGTGGACGAGTCTTTAAGATATGCTAAAAGTTTGTGTGAAGAACTTGGCATTTCAATTGAACCTCCAAGACGAATCAGGAAAAGGAACATTTTTGGCGATGAAATTAGAGATGCCGGCTTATCACACGACGATGATTTAAGGCGAAAAATGTTTTCCTCGTTAGACCGAGTTAGTACTGAAATTCGCGAAAGGTTCCAACAGCTCCAGAATTTAGCGACAAAATATGCCTTTCTAATGCCTGAAATATTATTAGGCGTTGATGATGAGTGCAACCTCGACCACGCTTCTCAAGATATTGACAAAGAGGAGTTTAAGCTTGAGCGCGTGCGTCTACAAGCTTTTGTAGCTACAACAGACCGCAAAAATGAACTTAATGATTCCGGCCCACTAGATTTATTAAAGTTTATTTTTGAGTCTAAACTTGAAGGAGGGTTGCCTAATATTGTGGTAATGCTGAGAATATTCCTCACAGCTGCCATAAGTAATGCCAGTTGTGAGAGAAGCTTTTCTAAACTAAAATTAATCAAAAACTATTTAAGGTCTACGATGTCCACACTGAGATTAACAAATCTAGCTATCGTGGCAATCGAACAAGAGGTACAGATTGACATTGACCTTTGCATTAAGGAGTTTGCGTTGAAAAAATCTCGAAGAATACAATTTTAATTTAAGTAAGATGTTTTATTTTTAATCCTTTTAAAATGGCGATAGAGTATCATAGATCTTTTACTGATTTTTCTTGTCTAAATTGCGAAGTAGGGGGCGGCAAATTTAGGGTTCGCCCCGGGCGTCAGAATTCTACGCTACGCCACTGGCGAACACAATGTATAAACGTAGTGGTAGCGCGGGGTTTTGGTAAAAAAGGGCAGTGAACTGTATTTTGCGGTACTTTGGAAAAGTTTGGAAAAAATGGGATCTCGTTTACCTTATTAAATGTCCGTTTGCAGCTTCGTAAATCAGCTTCTCAAGTCTCACATCACAGCGTGGCGGTAATTTAATTGTCAAATATATTATTTTACGAGCACTTATCGTTTCGTTTGCGGGTTTTAAAAGCGGATTACGGTGTGCGGGGGCGGGCGTCTCGCGGGCGGTATCGAAGCGAACACTATCGGTGATAGACTGACTCGCCGGCGATGTTCTGCTTCTTCTTTCCTTCAGTTAACGAGAGGGGATAGGAAAAGGAGATAGCACTATCGGAATGAGAATTTAAAAACCAATTCAGTAAATCGCGCAGGCATATTTAATATCGATACAGCAGCCGTTTTACTAAATGCGAAATTTATATATATTTAAATCCGGCGTATCCACGTAGGTTATAATATGGCAGATAGATTGACGAGTCTACGAGTATTTAGGATACCTACAGACAATATAATTTAATAAATAAAATAAAGATAGAACTTGAAAAGAATAGAATATAAAACATGCAACCTTGCAACAGCGCGGGAAGATGAAATAGCCGCGTAAAGAGACAGCGCCGCGTCTCTAGCCTCGTCTCGCTCGCCTCCGGCGCACGTGCGCTCTTCCCGTGGTGGGTCGCGGGGTCAATAAGTTTGGGAACCCCTTGATCTGGAGCATGATTTTATTACACAATTTTTTTTCTAAGGAAATTTGAAATCGGTCATCTGACCATAATCAAATTCGTTGAGTGATGCCTCGATTCTCCTTTCTATAGAACTTGGTTTCTCTTCAATCTGTAAGCCAAATTAGATTGATTAAGCAGCTCAGCTGCGAGGGGATTTGGATGGGATGCCAATCGTTCAGCATGTTTGATTTTATATCGCTCAATTTCTGCGGCAATGGTGGAGACTTTCAGATAGTCAAGACTCATCATTTCTTGTAAACCACTGTGCATTCGCAATATCCCGGAGGATACTATTCTGCAAGCGCTGTAGAGCGAGTATGTTACTTTTGCTTGCTACACCCCACAGTTGAATACCGTACAACCATATAGGCTTAAGTACAGCGTTTTAGATGAGCAGTTTGTTGTCGACACATAGAATTGAGTTTCTACCCATGAGCCAATGCAGATTACGGTATTTGAGCTTCACCTCATCCCTCTTGTGCTTGATGTGGGTTTTTCGGCCAATAACAATAAAACATTTAACTTATTACACCAATAACAATTAATAAACGTAAATATGAATATTTCTTGCTTACAAGGTCTCACATATAGAATGATATAGTTGAATTCTCTTGTTTTTAAAATGTTCTTTCCACGTTAGCTATCTGTTCAGGTGCATTCCGAGGTATTTTACACAGATAAGCTGTCGTCTCCCAACTTCAGAGGTGAGCAATCACCTATTCTTAATACAAATGTAATATGATGCTAGCCTCGATTCTCCGTTTGGTGAGCCACTGATAAAATTTCTCCAGTTGGACTTGCAGGTAATCTCTCCATAATTTTTCTATTATTTAATAAGCCTATATAATAATGGGATAGATGGCACTACTAACTGAATGTTATTATTCATTATCATTAGTTAAATAATAGGTTTTTATAATCAATCATCCCTTTATAAAAAAAAAACTTTATTTATCAATGTTATAACAGATGGCCAATTAATTGCTATGAGTTTTCCCGGACAATGCTATCGGCACCACCTGCATGTTGTCAGTGCAAAACGGATGCCAAAACGTACTACGCATTGAGCAATCTTATGCCTTGTATAATCAATGATATTATCATTGATTTTATAGTTAAAATCAATGATATTATGAAACCGATTCTTAAATTTGCCAGACAGCACTATAGATTTTGGTGGTTAAAGTATACTTAATAAAGTACCTAGTTATATATATATTGCACCTTGCAGTGTATGTATTGTTGAATGAGAACAAAACAATGTACCTAGTTCAAAATATCTTTTTATATAGTATACATTTTTTTAATGTGCACGGATATTAAATTGTATGAAAAATAAACTTGAGTATTATTATAAATAAGAATAGAGTAATAACAGTAATAATCATAATAGAAGTAATAATAGTATTATAAATAAAAGTAGAGATGGGCACATTTGACAATGATACTGCTTCACTAGCCGTACATGGACATCCCGAGTAGGCTTCACTTCTCTTACAAAAGACTCGATAAGATTTCAATCTGGCTGAAGAATTAGCCAATCAAAGCAAATGAGACCAAATTGGTGCAAGTGGCCTTTACTTCGAGACAGGAAACATGTCCACGGCATCCAAATACCACAAGCGAATGATCCTAAATACCTTGGACTGTTCTTGGATAGATGCCCTAGGTGGAGGAAAGGTGAGAGTAACATTGGTGAGTCGACTTTCAGTAAGTTTAGTTTTTCCCGAGTTTTAGCCAAGACCACAACGTCTCGAAAACAACTTTATAAATCATTCCACAGCTGCAACCTATAAATCCTAACAAATATGCTTGTTTTATATTGACCGTATTTAAAGTTAAGCTGATAGATAGAATGTAGCCGTAACTATGTTAAAGCCGATAGATAGAATAATAAATATGTGGTATAGAATCCTTTGTGTCCTCTTCAATGAAATCGCTGAAACAATACGGTTATTCCTATCTTCCGCTGCGGGATGATAGACTTCACGCTAGAAATCGTTGTTTCTCTAATTGTTGAGAAAGTGCTTCTCGCTCCCTCCATCCCTCCGCGTATACCACTGCATATACCTCCGTCCCTCTGCGGTATCCACTCTCAGACGAAACAAATAGTTTTAGAGTAGCGAGTTGGTAGTAAAGAGTTGCCAGGTTTAGAAAGTTTTCAAGAATCCGTAAATATAAAATATTACATTATATAATATCTCTTACATAACAAACTTTTTGTCCTTTTCCAATTACAACGAAGCAGCTACTTTTCATAAGCTTCAGTCGTTACAAACGTGAAAAAAATGCACAGATATGATATTTTTCATAATTTGTTGATAGGTGCTTAGAATGTAATATTTTTTTCGTGTAGGTACCATCACGACTTGCAAGCGCGATTCGTCGAATTTGTATTTCCCTTGCTTTTTCTGGTAGTCATCGGCCAACTCTTCGTAACTATTGGAGAACGGGACACATCCTGAAAGGCTGTGGAAATATCAATTTAATATCAACAATTTTCTTGACCACCATACAAGACCAACCTCGTGGTGTTCAAGCTGAATTTATATAATGGTAAACGTAGGTATTAAAGACCCCCCCCCCTAAGGCAATTTTGAAATTGATCGTAATTATTAAGAGTATTGGTAACAGTCAGATTTACTTTTTTATTCTTATGTGTTAATATCGCATATTAGGTTTATATTTACGATGTTAAATGCTTCAAAATAATGTATTTATTATTTTGTCAAAAATAATTCATTAAGTAACTAAGTCGATTGTTTTTATTACTGACCCATAGTAACGGCTGTGAGACTATTAACGATTTTTATGTGGCTATTACCGATCGTAAGAAAATAATACCATTTCAAATGGTGAAACATATTTTTATTTTTATGATAATAATAACAATTGTAGACTTCTTTTTTATACGGTAATCACCTTAAATAATTGTAACTACTTATGTATAAAAATAATCAACATTAAAACAACACTTTAGGAACTGCTATTGAGATCCTATTCATGCTATTGAGATCCAAAATGTAAATTATTTTTACTGACGTCAGTAGATATAAGACATACAATTACAGTAAGTAAAACATAGTTTGTCACACTTAAATAGTGTTTTAAACAAAAATAATGAAGTTTCTTGAAATATACATTCATCATCAGTGTCGCTGCTATGAAAGTATCTCAAGCGTTCAACTGTCTCTTGCAGAATCTGACTTGACGTACGGTGAATGCTGTGTCATCTTCATCGTTAAAAGTACTATTATAATAATAAAGTCCCGACGCTGTATTGTTTCTCTTGCGTGCAAAGAAAAGGCAGATAGTACCTATCCTGCTAAAGGAGGATCTTCATTGTTAACCATCTTACTACCAGAATATTTAGGCCTTACTTTATCCTTTTCAGAGTTTTGCGATGCAGGAATGATCCTGTTTTTTAATGGTATGATTGCTTTTTTTTAAGGTTTCAAGGCTCTTGTTTTCTTAGCTAAAGCTTCTAAATCCCTTTTTTCCAAAATATCCTGTTTTCGTTTTTGTTTTTTTATTTTCTTCTTCTTCTTTTTCTTGTATTAATCTTCTTTGATATTCCATAAATTCATCAGCTATAGCTTCTGTAGGCGTGAGTTTTTTATTTACGGCTTTCTTTTTTTTATCGCTATTAACATTTGGAAAATAAAGCGAATTTTTAAAAGGTGTCGCAATATTCTTAAATGGCGTAGGAAATTTAGACCTTCTACTCGTTTTTGGTTCAACCTCTTTGAATGATGTAAAAAGTTCTTTGACTTTGGGCGTATCTTGCTAAAATGTTTAAATAAGCGATTAGTAAAATAATTTCCCTATGGGTCGGTAATAACTCTATACTTATAATACTATGTCGTAAGAAGGAGCTGTGATGGAGATCGAGAGGGTGGGACCTAAAGCGGATCCTTGAGAAAAAGGTCCTTGAGATCCTAATGCATATCCTTGAGATTGAAAAAACGACAATAATAATAGTTGTTGCTAAATTATTGCAGTTTAGGTAACTCTGCCATATATTTTTAAAAACTAACAACCTGCTGCCATGTAGGTGTTTATGAAGCGTTTTAAAAGACTAACCTAGGGTAGAGACACCTTTGTAAAACGTAAGCAACGCATGACATCTGCACCCTTGAATTTGCTTGCTTAGAGACGTACTTATCCTATGCAACGTTGCACATGGTAAATGTGTCTAAGTATGCAAATTCAAGGGTCCAGATGTTAAATTATGTTGCGTATATGGGACAAGTGTGGCGCTACCATTAACCTACCGCCATATAGGTGTTTGACACTTCTTTAAACGCCTACATCTCGCTTATTTATAGAGGTATATTTTAGATGTTTACAGATTTGGAATCAGTGCGGATCATCATTGTAGAAGAGTTTGCTAAACTGCATAAATACTAATAATAGTCGTTACTGCTATTACTAGTTTGAGTAGTCGTTCCAAGAATTTGGGGAAATTGGGGACCGCAATCTACAGGAAAATAAAATTATCTCTTCAAACAAGTCTTTTATAGCTCATTTACACTCGCACCTCGTCTCGTGTCTCGCCTCGCGTGATTGAAGGAAAATGAGACTAGTTCCCTAATAAGTCTGTGGAAAATGAGCCGGGGTACAGTCAGCAGGCTAGGTTTCGGGACACCTGGCGCTGGGGTACTATGAAAGGTGAATTTTAATTAGTATTCCAAAGTGTTTTGGAAAAGCTGAACATTCATCAGTAGACAGTGGATGCAATAAAGAACTCGAAATATATGGTCAGACTGCTTCATATTCGAACGTGTGGCGTCAGCATCTCCATACATATCACGCATCGGTCTATGAGGTATCGGTTTTCTGTGCTTGCAATATGGTATGGAGATGCTGACGCCACGCGTTCGATTATGAATCAATCTGATCATTTGTTTCGAGTTCTTTATTGCATCCACTGTCTACTGATTAATTTTCAGCTTTTCCAAAAACTAGAATTTAGGGGTACTAATTAAAATTACATATTTTCTACTACGCTAGCCCCAGGTGTCCCGAAATCTGGACTGTTGACTGTAACCCGGCATTCTATGGCAAAAATACTGTCTGATCTGAAAGTATCAGCTTTTCCAAAACTCTTGCGCTTTTTGTCGCTGGCTCCCCGACTATTCGTCACAAGGTCCTTTGACCTTCGGTCGTGTCCAAAAAACCGCTCCCGACGAGAGCGCCGCGAGTGGCGAGGCGAGTCGCGAGTGCACGTTCACGCCATTGATTATCCTCGCCTCGCCACTCGCCCGAGAGTGTAAGGGCGGATTTCTATATGCGACCTGCGAGTAAAAGTAAAAGTATAAGTCGAACCATCAGTTTCGAGAAACCTATGGTTTGCTTACGTCAAAAATGCATTTCACAATCATCTGTCGGTTAAACAATCGGTAAGTTAGAATGAGCTAATGGGGGGCGCCAGTTTTGCATGCGGCAAACTTGCACAAATGTCACTTTTGACAGCTCCAAATTTGTTGAGGGCAGATTTGCAGTACATCAAACTAAACATTTTAAGTTTTTCTGTTAGGTTAGGTTAGGTTTTTCTTTCCCTAAAATCGAAGTGACATTAATTACCGGCATCCGTGTAGTGGATGATTTAGTACATCAAACTAAACATTACAAAAAAATGCAAAACTGCCGCCTGCAAGATTGCCGTCTGCAAATTTGCCTTCTGCAAGTCGTAATAAGGTGGCAACACTGCTGCATGTGAATTTCGATTTGGCCGAAAGGACTAGTATCCACTCGAAATACTGGCCGAGCGATAAAGAAAATATAAAAAAGTGACTTGTCAGCTGTCATTCGCCGCGTATTTTGTAATTTTTATTTTTGTCGTGGCGAAGTTGTTGAAATTCGCGGAGGGTCTTTATCGCGATCGAAGATGCGTAAATCACTTGATAACGCGTGAAATATTGTGTTATTTCGCAGTGTCGCTCGCGTGCCGGTCGTCTCTCGTCTTGTTTACGAAGCATGTGCGGCGTCCGCACGTCGTCATCGTCTCTCCTGCAAATAGTATTGCGCGATAAACAACTTATAATATACGAATGTCAAAAGAGGCGGCCGTGAACGGTCGCGCCGTTGTGTTTGTGTTTGTTTTCGCTTTCCGAATCGAGTTACGGTGAATCAGGAGTTTTTGAATTGTTTTGTTGACATTCGACGAGATCGGTGCGTATTCTACTGTCTAGTCATTCTATTCTAGCGACGTGCTCATTCATCTGACATTCAAGGATTTCGATTTCATTTGGAATATCTAAAAAATAATAAAACCAAACTCTTGATGATTCATTGTCTGTGGAGTGGTCTGTGGTGCTGACAGGGCTGCCAACTGTTGCTACAACCAAATAAGAATGAAGTGGTAGTCAGTCACTGCTGAGTTGTATACATTATATTGCAACAATTACAACGGCTGTATTCCAAACTGTTTAAATAGAGGGCATCTTTAGTCTGCAGAAATATGTAATAGTGGTCGCCCCTGAGTAGTGGTCTCAGGGCTACCGATTTTTTGGTATTTCTACCGATTGTCCTACCGAAATACTGAAATGGAACGACATGGAAATAACTGCACGGCTTCCATTGAAAAGTAATCCAATAAAAGGTTTAGACGTAATTGACCCAACGAATGTTAAAAGTAGCAAAACATCTTCAATTATTCCTGTTATGAGACTCTTTCCCAATATTGTTCAAAACAACGATTTCCAGCAAATTGATACAGAATGGCGTATTTTTGAGAAATTGCAAACAAATAAAAACATTTCCTGAAGAAATAGAATTCTTTTGGGATATATCACTACTGAAGCACTGCGATGACACTCAAATGTTTGCTTTGTTGTCTTCTTTCATCTTTACTATTTTATCACCCCATTCATCCACCAATGTTGAGCGCATATTCTCGAATATTAATCTCATGAAAACAAAATAGCAAAATAGCTTGTCTACTGAGTCAATCCCTGGTCTGTTACATACAAAAGTCTATTTAATGACGCCAACTGTTACGACTCCGAAATTAGTTCAAAAATGACTGCTGATATGGCTAAAAAATATTGGTACTATCCTAAAGATTGTAAAAAATAATTGTATTTAAGTTTTTTTCCATTGGTTGTACTAACTTATACTTAAAATGTTATTTTTAATTCATTTTCATTATGATTTGTTGATGTAAATAGTGTACTTCATTTTTATGATGCATCCCCAAATAACTGTTATTGGTTTTAATGATGTTTAATAATTCCTGATGTTTAATAAATAGGATTCCCGATGTTATATAATATTTTTAAATAATTCCTGAAAAAGATTTGATTGAATATTGTTTTTTTCTCATATGTATACATGGCATGGATTTTACATGGCAACTCTACCGATTTTTCATTTTGACGTTTGAGACCACTGCCCCTGAGCGCCGCAGGCGAATTTTGGTAGTATTTATGCAGTTTAGAAAACTTCTAAATTGATAATGTTTTAATGTCACCCTATGGCGGTAGGTTGTTAGATTTGGAATATATGCAGTATAGGAACCTTGTCAAAAATCGAAAAAAAAGAAATACTACTAGATTTGATCATTGTAATGCTAAATGTGATAGAAAAAAGCCTCGGACGCGTAATATTTCAAGAAAAAAAAAACTAATTTACATACAAAAAAGAAAGTTTTTTTAAAGTCAGTTTTAAAGATTGTTTTAAAAAAAATTAACAACCTACCGCAGTATAGGTGTTTATGTATTATTTGAAAAGAAAACTAACTACCTACCTAAATGTATGGGTTTGACGCTTCTTTGAATGCCTATATCTCGCTTATTTATTGAGACCAAAAAAAGATTATTGCAGAGTCGGAATCAGCGTGGTGAATATAGTCAGGTGACGTTAAAAATCAAAAATGTAGAATAGGTTCCTATAATGCAAAAATACAATTTTTTTTAAACACCTATTTGGCGGTAGGTTGTTATTTTTTTCTTGATGGTGAAGTTAGCTACACTCCATATCGCACCTTCGATTAAATACAGTTATAACTTGAAAAAACCCAATTATGGTGTTTCTTTATAAAAATTATTGCCATTTCTCAATTTACACTCCCAAAAAGTGTCATAACCGTTACTTCACTAGTGCTATTAACGAATTAGTGAACTAACTGTTTTAACTCTTTTTGGGAGTTTAAAATGAGAAATGACGGTAATTAACTAAATAATGTAAAGAAACATCATAACTGGAATTTTTCGGGTTATAACTATTTGATCGGAGTTGCGATATATTGTACAAAAAAAGTAACAACCTACTGCCATACAGGTGTTTGACTTTTCTTTAAACGCCTATATCTTGCTTATTTATCGAGATAGAGGAAAGATTTTTAAAGATACGGAATCAGTGTGTGAATAGTCAGGTTACATTAAAACATCCTAAATATAGAAGAATTTGCTAAACCAATTTTATTAAGGTTTACCTTGATTGATGATCACAGATGCTTTCTTCGGAAGTAAACTAAAACTATACCTAGTTTATTTGTCATATTAATTTTGTCCTATTTCAAAGCACACAATATAGATACTAGTTTTAGCTATGTACACACTAAGAATACGAAACAGTTTGTCTGTAATCAAAAATATAGGTAGTAATAATACTGTTCCATAGGAATCAAATATCCCAAAAGACCTTGAGTACAAATTAAATAAATACCATGATCTCATAAATGCCGTCACCCGGAACCGCTTCACTGTTCACCTTCATGCGGTGGAAGTTAACGCTCGTAGCCTGCCAGCCAAGTCTCTATTTCACCTCTTTAAAGATCTTGGTCTCTCCAGGAAAATCAACTCCTTCCTAGAAAAAAAATCTAAAATCGCGGTTTCCACATCTCGAATTCTATGGCTTCGAAGGGGGAGTGAATGGGTGGTAAGGTGAACAATGGCAACACAGCAGTCCTAAACTTAACACAGCCGGTCGTTAGACCGGAATCCACTGCTCACCCCCCAGAAGAGTAATAATTAGTATTACGATGGACCCGACTCTGGTCATCATCAGTGAATTCCATAGCAGCTCCGTTTGTATTTTATTTATTATTCATTCTGTTCAAAAAAGAATACAAAATGGAATTACTTTAATATTATTAGGATATTAACCAATTACATATACTTTCTTAATTATAAACTATGACTTTTTTGTTTTCAATTTTGTCTGCTGTGCTCTAGGTATGCGCATTTGAGAATCAAAAACTATTTTAATAAAGTTTCAATACATGTATCTAAACTTACTAAGTTTTGCCTTATTTTAACACTACGCTATATACTAGCTGCGCCCCGTGGTTTCATCCGCGTGGTAATGGAAAATTGTGATAATGATGATAGAAAACTATGTGTCTATAAATTATAGCCTATGTGTTATTCTGATGTGTAAGCTATATTATTGTAAGGTTTCATCAATATCTATTCAGTAGTTTTTGCGTGAAAGAGTAACAAACATCCATACATACATTCTTACAAACTTTCGCGTTTATAATAGTAGTAGGATAGTTAATAATGATTTATTTACATTGAGTCATTTACAGACTTCAAATTTATGACAAGTCAGCGCTGACCCAGTACTGCTATCGTGTAAATTGATTTTAACCACCCTTCCTACATATAGAAAAAATATACAAAAAAAAATATATAAAAATTATGTAGGTATATACACATTTATGTTAAACCGCTATTTAAAATAAGCCTATATACCCCGCTATATATTTTGTTTAGTATATTTTAAGCAAGTTATTGAGAAATCTAATTTTAAAAAACCAAGGATTTACCTACTTTTTGAATAATAACCCAAAGGAAGGGCGGTTAAGTCAGTGCAGTGCTGTCGCGTCAGCGTTGACATTCCCACATATATTTCGAAGTCAGTCCGCTCCTATCGCCGCCCGCACCGGCAGTACTGACCTTGTCTAAATGCAAAAGTCAGCAGTCGGTCAGTCGCCGGTGCTGCGTTGTAGTATGACGTCTAAATGAAAAATAAAATGAAAGAATTTCTTCTGCCATTATTCATCGGACAGATTGAAATCCTTCGTGTCGCAAATTGAATATAAGTATTGTTTTTAGGTGTGCTGCTATGAATTTCGCGAGTCAAAAACTGTACGCGGACTCGCCGGCGATCATGCGTCCGCTGGAGGAGGACCCGGCCAACGAACTGGACGAGGAGCAAGTATCGGAGCTCTCCAGGGCTCTGGACGGAGACGAGGAGGCCGACGAGCTGCAACCGGCCCTCAAGTCGCTGTCTTTGGTGGACGGCAAGCGGGCCTTCGCCCTCATGACTTCGGACGAAAAGTTGCTGGTGCACTCGCCGGGCCTCTTTGCCAGACGGCTCAAGTGCTCCGACGATTTCCGCCTGAAGGTCGTCTCGGTGTTCGGGCACAGCGGAGACGGCAAGTCGCATCTTCTCAATCAGGTTCCATATTATTAATATTATTATTATATTGGACACTGTGTATATCATGTGCATTTGTTTGTAAAGTTGTGACTGTTTTGCACTAACAAAAATGGCCACTTTATACCGTAGGCTATCGACAGAGTCAGCACTTATCGCTTCCTCTGGCAATGAAGTCCAAGCTCAGTATACCGGACAATAGCTTCTCTTAGAACAGAATTGAAATCAAATTGAAGACGTGGAATAACTGCAGTATAGGAACCTCTCACCAAAAAAAAAAAAAAAAATATACACTAATAGATTGTAGCATTTTAATGCTAAATCTGGAAGAAAATTGTGTCGGTCGCTATAAATAAGCGAGATATAGGCATTCAAACTTTAAATTTTATATGTAAACAAATAGCCTAAAATGGCCCAAAATAAAATTCACCCCGCTATATTCACCACGCTGATTCCGAATCTTCCATAATTTTTATTCGATCTCAATAAATAAGCGAGATATAGGCGTTCAAATTTGTTATCCCAATGTCAACAAAGTTGCGGCCATTTTGTTTGTACTTACCGTGTTGACACTTTCGAGTATATCGTAATATCGATAACAATTAGCGATATTACAGAAATTATGACAATTTGGAGAGTTTTAAGATTAATTGAAATATGTTGAACAAAAGCGATTGGAAAAATACATATTTTCGCGCAAATTAAAAAAGGGCACTATTTTCGATGTCTTTTCAATGACTTTGCGTATTGATGACAGAAGATATACTGAAATGTCGTTTGTTTCAGGTTACCTTTAGTCATCAATACACCAAATTTCAAATGTTCGTAAAATCTACGAAAATTGTGCAATTGTTTTAGATGATCGCTAACACATGGTGTTAATTTGATATTGAAGAAATTTAGTTTGTTTCAGTTTACCTTTTGTCATTCTTATGTTAATATCAATAGCGCCGCAGGCAAAAATTTTTTTTCGAATTTCTTTTGTCTGCGGTGTTAATTTGATATTGAAGACATTTCGTTTGTTTAAGGTTACCTTTTGTCATTATCACCAAAGTCATTTAGTAAAAACCTTGGAAAAAAACGAAATATCGCTAACACATTGTCATGTTAACTTCAATAGCGCCGCAGGCAAAATTTTTTTTTCGAATTTCGCGCGAAATTCGAAAAAAAATTTTTGCTTGCGGGGATATTCAGATATTTAGGAATTTTCTATTGTCATGTTAACTTCAATAGCGCCGCAGGCAAAAATTTTTTTTCGAATTTCGCGCGAAATTCGAAAAAAAATTTTTGCTTGCGGGGATATTCAGATATTTAGGAATTTTCTATTGTTTCAGGATACCTTTTGTTATCAAAACGCAAAGTCATTGAAAAAACCCTCGAAAATAGACTATTATTTTTTAATATCGCACATGTTTTTTCACGACCATGCCATCATTTTTCTAAAATCGCGAATTGTTATCGATATTAGAGAACTCGCGGTATATCGACTAAGTATATTCCGACACTACTTCTGAAGCAATATGGCCGTCTTTTTGACGTTTAGTATGCAAATTTTAAATGCCTATATCTCGCTTATTTATTGAGAGCGACAAAAGATTATTGCAGATTCGGAATCTGCGTG